>CM060606.1:46194347-46214347 GCA_030578255.1 Tiaroga cobitis
AGACTTCTAGTTAAAATTCACTTACTGATATTTTTCTCTTACATTTCCTTAGAAGAAATAGAAATAGACACAAATGAGTCAATAGTTGTCATACAGTAAGACTATACAGAGCTAAAATGAATTTAGATAGCAGTTCAGATCATACATTTTAGAGTCCATATTGAGTTCCCAAATAAATAACACCATTTAAAAAAGAAACATTTTTACATTCATTTAAAAAATAACAATTTTTACTTTTAATATATTTCTTATTTGAAGTATTAAACATTGTATTGTGCAGTATTCAGTAATCAGTTTGTTAGTTTGTTTATTTTAGTTAATGTATTGTTTTATTTATTAAAAATAGTAAATGCTGTACTGTGTTATTTGTATATACTGTGTTAATTATTTGTTTTTTATTTATTTATTTACAAAATAGTGAATACCATTAATAATGAGCAGGATTTAGTAATCAGTTTTTATGTACTTATTTATTTATCCATTAATTTATTTAATTATTTTTGTTTATTAAAAATAGTAAATGCTTTATATACTGTGCAAGATTCAGTATGCAGTATATTTATTTATTGTTTGTTTAATTAATATAATTATTTTTTATACAAAATGCCATATACTGAGCATTATTCATTAAGCAGTTTATTTATTTAATTAATTTATACATTTTTATTTATTAAACAATAGTAATGCTTTATGTATATACTGTGCAGAATTCATTAAGTATTTTATTTATTTATTTAAAAAAAATAGTAATGCTTTATATACTGCAGGATTCAGTGAGCATTATAATAGCATTGCCTGTTGAATGGTGCATTGTGGGAAAGAGCACAGCACTCTCTCTTCTGCTTCCCAGATCATCGCTCCTCTTTCGCAGATACTGGTCAGAGCTTCAGAAACACACGTAAACTCCCACAAACTGCCAGTTAATCAGATAGCACCGTAACTAATGAAAAGCGTCACGGAAGTGACAGAGAGATTAATGAAGTTTTCCATGCTGCACTTTGCATGTGGTTCACCATGGGCTCCTCCAGTGTTTCCCACAGAATTAGATTCTATGTGTGGTGGTGTGGTGTTTGGTGACCGGGGTGGGGTGTGATTGAGACCTTCCTGATTGATACCTTCCTGGTATTTACTATGCTCAATTATATAGCAGGGCTCTAAAGTTTTAAAGACAGGCAGCAGGAGTGACAGAATCACGTGAACAATTTCAGGATATAATTTTTTTCTTTGGTTGTTGCGTTAAATCTTACCCAGATACAATAGCGCTATTTTCTGATTGGCTATTATGTAGCACTTTTCTTTTTTTTTGATTGGCTGATAAGTGGCAGGCTCGACTCCAGAACTCCAGGAGAGACGCGCTTGATTCCTGCCGGTTCCATAGTGAGAGCGGCTCGGCCAGAAACATTTTGGGCACTGCGGCATATTAAATATATTATAAACAGTTTTTACACGAGATAAATACAAAAGACCGAAACGAGTGACTGTGACGCTCAATGCGTGACACTTGAGAGCTCTGATATAGCTAATGGCAACAATGTTGCAGGTGTGATGCACAGTGTATAAACCGGAATGGTATATGTTTATACTTCTCATCCAACCACAATCAAATGCACTCTATCTGGATGGCGCAATTTATCTGGATAGGTTTTTGTTTTTTTTACGATGTCAAGCAGAAATGAAAACAAGCCGAAATGACATCCCAGCAAACACAGAACGTTCCCCTAACGTTCCCGAATGGTCCCATGAGGTTATTTTTTTTTTGGGAACCAAACAAGAACGTTATAGGAACGTTCCATGTAGGTTATTTTTAGGTTCCATTTTTAAAACGTAAGGAAAACGTTCCGGGAACGTTCCCCTAACCTTAAGGGAAAGTTCTAGGTACGTTCTGGGAACCAAAAACTATTGTTCCCAGAACCTAAATTTGTTTGCTGGGATAACAGTAACGAGGCTATTTATTAAAATGTAAGGAGTAGATAGTAGCCTAGAAATAATTGCGTGGATAGCCTATGTAAGGAGTAGAAGTAAAAAGTCAGCTGAAAAATAATTACTCCAGTAAAGTATAGATACCCAAAATGTGTGTTTGGACAGAATACGAGACAGAGTTATTTATTAAATTCATAAAAGACCAAATACAGGAATACTTGCTTCTAAACCTCAAAGAAATGCCACAATCAAGACCTCGGAGCCAGAAATAAGTGAGAAACCACCTCACAGTATAAGAGTCTTTCCTTGCCAAGTTGCCATTAATGCTTGGATAACACGCTTAGGCCTCCGTCTCTTTTCATTAATAATAATATTAATAATGTCTAGTGCGGTGGCTGTGATATATTTAAACCTTCCAACATACGCTGCCATGATTTTTGGAATGACTGATCGCAAGAGGAAAAAAATTACGTTTTAGTCGCATAACATTAATGGAAACGCCGTCATTTCGCAATAGTTTTTTTTATCGATATTTAGAAAAAAATTGCGCGACTGTAATGGAAATGCGACAGCATTTATAGACTAACTTTTTAGAGTTATAGTGTTCATTATACTAACCATTCAACTCCGGATTGATTCTTGAGGAATAAGCACCGGCAACAATCCGTCCTCCAACGCATGATCATGTTTTGATTCAGATCGCACTCGAAGAGGAGGGGCTATTCGCGTCTCTGTTGTCAGTTTGTGAGAGTGGGAGGGAGCGCGCAGCGCGCAGCTCTACAATAAAATAAATGTTTACCCATATTAAATAGTTAGAAAATCTGAAAATCAATGCGTGGCGGTCAACGTTGATATTGTGGCGGGCCGCCACAAATTAATGAATGTATGGGAAACCCTGGCTCCTCTGCACAGCTGCTGTTAAATGCTATTCATGGTGACAAATAATGCACTATCTCAGCAGTGACACCTCCAAGTCAAGGTTAAAAAACACATTTGCCAGCCAGGACAAGTGGAGGCTCTGTGACTATAGATATGGAATAAATGTATTTACTCGCAGCGGGATGGAGGCGGGACGAGAAGCACGGGAGCGATTGGGAATTCGGGATTAATTGAAAACATCTGTGCAATGATGCAAAATATCTGCCGTCTCTTATAACGGCAGGCGAGTGTAATGTACAACCCGTAGAGGAAATGAGTTTTGTTGCTGTTAGTGTTTTGTTTTTCCTCTCTCTTGAACTCTATGAGTGGACAAGAGTGCGTTAGGATCTGTTTTTCTCTGCATACGTGTTTGTTTTGTTGTTTGCGAGCAAAGCCTCTGATTTGTAGGCAGTAAGTGTGGGAGGCTTTCGAACGGTCAATTCCTCCTGACCTTCAGATAGAATTACAGTGAACCAATCAAGGAAAGATCTGAGAGAGAGCCAAGAGGGGAATCAAGGTCAAGTGTACGTGTGTTTTTGTGTCCGGGATGACATATTCTCCTATGGTCTCACACAGACACACTTACACATGCGTACCTGTTCATTTAAATGCACTACCATCGACATGATCATGTTCATATTTAAAGCTAATTATGATGACCTAAAACTTTTTGCATTTTTAGAATAAAAGAAAAAACATTAAGTGGGGTTAAAGGAAAGCATCACTATTATTAATTGCTGATACTTAAAAGTGAAGTATGTAGTTTCTGTGACACTAGTGGCACCTAGCGGAATTACATAAAGAATAAAGCATATCTTGCAAACGCCCCTTTCACGTGTCACGCCTCCCCAACTCAAACATAATCATCACAGTTCTTACGGGTGCTTGTGAAGGCATGTCTCAACAGGTAAAACTAGGCTACTTTCAATAAAAGGTACTTTTAGCTGTGTTGCTATGTGGGAGGAGTAAGCAGTTGGGTCGGTTAACACATTTTCGGTTAACAGATCGGTTAACATCTCACTTGTAATAAACACATTTTTTGACATGACATGGCACAACTCTTTGAGGCTGTTTACACTGGACACATCAATGTAAACATTATAAAATGGTACATTTGTCTTTCTGAACAGGTACATGATGATGTATTGTAGTATTGCGTTTCATCTCAATGCCGTTCGCTTTGATGTGTTCATGACCTGTTTAATCTTTGAAGGTCTAAATGCTGTAAATTTTGCCATGTCCCCAAACTCCCCTTGCTACAGTAGCCATGTCCCCAAACTCCCCCTGCTACAGTAGCCATGTCCCCAAACTCCCCCTGCTACAGTAGCCATGTCCCCAAACTCCCCCTGCTACAGTAGCCATGTCCCCAAACTCCCCCTGCTACAGTAGCCATGTCCCCAAACTCCCCCTGCTACAGTAGCCATGTCCCCAAACTCCCCCTGCTACAGTAGCCATGTCCCCAAACTCCCCCTGCTACAGTAGCCATGTCCCCAAACTCCCCCTGCTACAGTAGCCATGTCCCCAAACTCCCCCTGCTACAGTAGCCACGCCCCAAACTCCCCCTGCTACAGTAGCCATGTCCCCAAACTCCCCCTGCTACAGTAGCCACGCCCCAAACTCCCCCTGCTACAGTAGCCATGTCCCCAAACTCCCCCTGCTGCAGTAGCCATGTCCCCAAACTCCCCCTGCTACAGTAGCCATGTCCCCAAACTCCCCCTGCTGCAGTAGCCATGTCCCCAAACTCCCCCTGCTGCAGTAGCCATGTCCCCAAACTCCCCCTGCTACAGTAGCCATGTCCCCAAACTCCCCCTGCTACAGTAGCCATGTCCCCAAACTCCCCCTGCTACAGTAGCCATGTCCCCAAACTCCCCCTGCTGCAGTAGCCATGTCCCCAAACTCCCCCTGCTACAGTAGCCATGTCCCCAAACTCCCCCTGCTACAGTAGCCACGCCCCAAACTCTCCACCTGCTACAGTAGCCACGCCCCAAACTCTCCTCCTGCTACAGTAGCCATGTCCCCAAACTCTCCCCCTGCTACAGTAGCCACACCCCAAACTCCCCCTGCTACAGTAGCCACACCCCAAACTCTCCCCCTGCTACAGTAGCCACACCCCAAACTCCCCCTGCTACAGTAGCCACACCCCAAACTCCCCCTGCTACAGTAGCCACACCCCAAACTCCCCCTGCTACAGTAGCCACACCCCAAACTCTCCCCCTGCTTCAGTAGCCACACCCCAAACTCCCCCTGCTACAGTAGCCACACCCCAAACTCCCCCTGCTACAGTAGCCACACCCCAAACTCCCCCTGCTACAGTAGCCATGTCCCCAAACTCTCCCCCTGCTACAGTAGCCATGTCCCCAAACTCTCCCCCTGCTACAGTAGCCACGCCCCAAACTCTCCACCTGCTACAGTAGCCACGCCCCAAACTCTCCTCCTGCTACAGTAGCCATGTCCCCAAACTCTCCCCCTGCTACAGTAGCCACACCCCAAACTCTCCACCTGCTACAGTAGCCATGTCCCCAAACTCTCCCCCTGCTACAGTAGCCACGCCCCAAACTCCCCCTGCTACAGTAGCCACACCCCAAACTCCCCCTGCTACAGTAGCCACACCCCAAACTCCCCCTGCTACAGTAGCCACGCCCCAAACTCTCCTCCTGCTACAGTAGCCACACCCCAAACTCTCCTCCTGCTACAGTAGCCATGTCCCCAAACTCTCCCCCTGCTACAGTAGCCATGTCCCCAAACTCTCCACCTGCTACAGTAGCCACACCCCAAACTCTCCTCCTGCTACAGTAGCCACACCCCAAACTCTCCACCTGCTACAGTAGCCACACCCCAAACTCTCCTCCTGCTACAGTAGCCATGTCCCCAAACTCTCCACCTGCCACAGTAGCCCCGCCCCAAACCATGTGTTTTACATTTTAAGCTTCAGAATTTTGCCACTCGCAAAGCAGACAGCCGCGCCTCTGCTACCGCGGGCGTGTTTTTCCACATTCGAATATTAATTTTCACCTTCGAAGTTCTGTTTTTTAAAACTATTCGAATATATATTCGAATTTAGAATATTCGTTGACAGCCCCAATGACTACTGTAGCAGGTGGAGAGTTTGGGGTGTGGCTTCTGTAGCAGGTGGAGAGTTTGGGGTGTGGTTACTGTAACAGGTGGAGAGTTTGGGGTGTGGCTTCTGTAGCAGGTGGAGAGTTTGGGGTGTGGCTACTGTAGCAGGGGGAGAGTTTGGGGTGTGGCTTCTGTAGCAGGTGGAGAGTTTGGGGCGTGGCTACTGTAGCAGGGGAGAGTTTGGGGCGTGGCTACTGTAGCAGGTGGAGAGTTTGGGGCGTGGCTACTGTAGCAGGTATCAAAACCATTAAACATAGCAAGATAACACTTGCCACACATTTGTTACACACGCATCATATTTTTGACTAATTTGTTACTTTACTAAGCGTTTAGACTGACTGTTGTTCCCCTAGCAGATGATAACCAGCAAATAAAGGCATTGTAGTGGGCGAGCCATATTTAAAGAGCAGAGACTTGAGAGACTTAATTTTTACCAGTCTAAGTTGCTTACTGCTGCAACTACCCACAACATCATAGCAACAGCCCAGAGCAACAACCTTGCAAAATACACTAGGCTAATAGAACATCCTAATAGCCATCTAGCAACACCACAGCGAAAACTCTACAAACACCCTGTCAAACGCTCTTAGATAACACAATAAGCTAGAAATTAAAATCTTGTTTACTTTATGAATCGCATTTGAGGACGTCACCAGATAACTGGAGAGAGAGAGAGAGAGAGAGAGAGAGAGAGAGAGAGAGAGAGAGAGAGAGAGAGAGAGAGAGAGAGAGAGAGAGAGAGAGAGAGAACATGATATATGAAATTGGGAGGTGCTGGAAGAGGGAATGAGAGATAAGAGAGAGAGAGAGAGAGAGAGAGAGAGAGAGAACATGATATATGAAATTGGGAGGTGCTGGAAGAGGGAATGAGAGAGAGAGAGAGAGAGAGAGAGAGAGAGAGAGAGAGAGAGAGAGAGAGAGAGAGAGAGAGAGAGAGTAGTGCCTGAGGAACACTCAGACAGAACAAATGAGCAGCCGCGGCTTGACTCCCGCTAGAGACGCTGATATCGGCTCGTTCTGCAGGAGTCAGATTACATCTGGAGAGGATCAGCTCGAGACACAGCTGAGGAGTTTCTCTGAAGATCTCAGTTCACAGAGAGAGAGACAGACCCTCGTGGTCGCAGTTCCCCACATGTACAAATGAAATCATGGATTCACTGTTGAGGACAGCGGTGCGCGGGGACGCCACGGATCTGTGCGCGTGATGACCATGGAGAGCATGTTTATTGGTAAGTCTGGTTATTATAAGTCTGCGGGTTTGTTTTATAGACTCCCCGTCTGGTCTCTCACGGGGACATCAGCGCAGCCTCACCACACACACCTGATTTGTTGCAGTGGAGTTTAGCAAACAGCGTGAATTCGCGCTTTTCTGCAAAACTGAAGGGATTATGATGAGATTTTAGGAAACGTCTCAGCGTGTTGTCTGGAGCTTCCAGCTGAGGGATTATTCCTTTCCAAATGTGCGGAGGAACGGGATCAGATCTCACCGCAGCAGATCTGTTGATCTGAGGTCAATCTGATGCAGCTTTTAGGGGTTTGAATGTGTGTGTGTGTTTTATATTATATTTTTAGAAATGTCATTGGGATCGTTTAACAGTGTGGATGTAAACTTTCAAGACATTAGTTTTACATTTATATGAATGTAAAAGGCAAGGTGTCTATTTTTTAGATGTTTTACCATTTTTATCACTTCTAAACTTCTTTGCAGTCCTGCAATGTGACGTGATTTTTCTATTTATTATTATTTATTAGTATTTTTTACAAAAATCTAACTCTTAATTTGAATCTGCGCCAAAATGAAAAAAAAAAAACTTTGGAAGATACCTATCACTGAACATTTATTAACCGTAGGAAAAGTTAATTTCTTAAGTTATTTTTTATCTCTATTTTTTTTTTGGTTATTTAAAATTAGACAAATTTTATATTATTTTAATCGTATATCTGTTATTTAACAGTTGAGACAGTTCTTTAATGCTGATCTAACCAGAAAAAGACACTAGCCGGGTTTAAATCCCAGTTGCGCAGGCGGGGCATGTTGTCACACTGCGTTACAATGAGCCCCTATTAGAACTATTCTATTCTATACTTTGATGAATTCTATTGAGAAACAATGATAAAAAAGTGAATAAAGACTGAGAGTTAATGTTCAGAAATTATTAATTATTATTATGTTTTTGAATATGCTGTATAGCTGTGTTGTGCTTGAAAAAAACTTTTAAATATATCATTTTGGTGATTAAAGATGAGTTTAAGGGATAATTGACTACAGGGGGACTTTAAGAGTTTATGATTGGATCATTATTGCAGTGATTATTATGTTTGTATGTTATATGTTTGGCACCAGTTCTTCTAACCCTAATTGATGGAGTGTGTAGCTTTTCATTTCTTAAACACCCATAGGAAGACACATCATGGCCATATTCCAGGAGGAAAATGTCAAAATTTATCAGGCTCAGATTGTGAAAGAATGAAGAATCATTTTTCACACATGAATCCAGAACTTAAATTCATTGAAAGTCATTCAATGTGCTGGAGGAGACTTTACAGAGTGCTGGACTCTTGCATTGGCAATACACGATCTTGACCAAAAATGTATGCACCTCTTGATGGAAAAAATGTTGTGATGTTATTTCCATCAAATGGTGCAACTTTTGCCAAACATATAACATGCAAGAAACATAATCACTGCATTAATGATCCAATAGACTCTTAAAGGGATACTCTACCGTTTTTTCATATTAAACTATGTTATTCCCTTAAAGGGATAGTACACCCCAAAAATGAAAATTCTGTCAGTAATTACTCACCCTCATGTTGTTCCAACCCCGTAAGACTTTCGTTCATCTTCGGAACACAAATTAAGATATTTTTGATTAAATCTGAGAGCTGGATCACTCCTCCATAGGCTTCTAAGGAATCGAAACTGGCCGGCCCAAAAGTTATTAAAGACATCGTTAAAATAGACATCGTCCGAGTGACTACAGTGGCTCAACCTTAAGTTTATCAAGCGACGAGAATACTTTTTGTGCACAAAAAAACAAACAAAAATAACGACTTTATTCAACTATTCATTTCCTTCTCTGTTGGCCTCATGATTTCACATAGTGTAACAGCGCAGCGCTTCTGTGTTGTACGTCACACGGCTCACTATTGGCCGACGCTGATCATGTGTGTGATGCGTGTGCGTTTCATTTTGGGGTGAACTAACCCTTTAACTAAGACGAGTTGATACATACCTCTCTCGTCTCAGTGCGTGCACACAATCGCTCTGTCTTGCGGTGAAACTTTGTTACCATTTAGCTTAGCCCAGTTCATTCATTAGGATCCAACCAGAGAAGCGACCAAACACCTCCACGTTTTCCCTATTTAAATACAGTTACACGAGTAGAGTAATTCGACCAAGTATGGTGACACAAAATAAAACGTGGCGCTTTTTTCTAAGCGTGTAAAGTGGATAACTATAATGTATGGCGGAATACCATAGCAAGTGCATGGGAGCACTTCGACTTGATATCATCATTTGTGAAAAATCCTCTCCCCCTCTCCCTCTCATTGATGATTTGATGATATTACTGTGCCGAGTTGAAGTGCTCCCAAGTGCTATTCCGCCATACATTATAGTTATCCATTTTACACGTTTAGAAAAGCGCCATGTTTTATTTTGTGTCACCATACTTGGTCGAGTTACACTACTCGTGTATAACATAGTTTAACATGAAAAAAACGATGGAGCATCCCTTTAAGCATTTGCATATTTAAATCCTAGTAATGAGAAAAGATGTATCTTGAACTCTGTCATGGAAAAACTAGCATGTATAAACCTTAATCTAACAAATTAATAATCAATTAAAAAGAAATGTATCCCTGAATGATATTACGCTGTACCAAAGTCCTTTTAGGCAAGTCATGCCACTCGGCCGCCATCTTGGCAACGCCTCCGGGCAGCTATTTTGGACTAACAAGACCAGGCTCCTATCTAAATGAATGGGCAGAGAGTCAGAACTGGACTTTCACTGGTCACCGGGACATAAAAACTGCTTGTATAGAAACCAGTAAAATATGATAAAAATCGCTGAAAAAGTTTGATGACTTTGCCCCAAAATAAGGTTTAAAAGGTCTCTTTCCCCACAGGTTATACGTTTACTACGCATGAGCAAGGGTTCTCGAATGAGTGCACACGATAACGTCCACTACGGTTTCAGACACCACTACATATGGCTGTCCCCTCAAAGATACCCTATTTAAGGGTATAGGGGGCATTTCGGACACAGCCCATGTCTACAGTAGACGCAGGTGGCGTGCTGTGACGCGTGATAACACACACACACACACACTCCCCGAGTAAATCACTCCCATAATAATCAACAAATCCATCTGCACTGGACGTGCCTGATGCTCCTTTTGACAGGGAGACCCTGATTATATGTTCTAGATTGCACAGCAACTTTTGTTGTGTATCTAAATAACTTCTGACTGAAATCAAAGGTAACTTGACGTTTCCGGTCCCTGATGTGCAGCTTCAATGCAGTAGACAGCCTCAACTATCGTGTCCGGTGTTTGGTTCCTCCCTATAGGCAGCATTTTAAGGCATGAGAGCCGAGGCGGTCCTGGCTTTAGAGCATGTAGATTTTGTTAGGACGTGGGTGATGACAGCAGAGACTGCAGTGTGGTTAACCCCAGATATTTTATTTATTTGGTTTATAACCTCAGATTGCAGAACACATGGCTAGTGTGTCCTGACCACTGCTTTACTACAGTTTAAAACCCAATCAGTTTTGCACGCACTATATATACGTTTGTGTGTGTGTGTTTATTTATTGTAAACTTGATATCACATTTTTTTAATCTTCAGAATAAATTATCAGTATCTAATTATCTTAATCGAATGTGCAAAACAACTTAAGCTTTATGAACAACATCTGTGTTATAAAAGATTGACTCATCCCTCAGTTTGTCAAAACAAACAAAATTTACAGTGCAAGTCAATGATGTGAGGCATTCCAGTGGGATTCAAAGCGTGGATCTCGTATGTGTTGATATTATTTGAGCTGTTTAGTTGTCTCAATCATCCGTTTAGCAGTGGGATTACTTGTCTAGATGAATGTCTGTTTATGCATTATCAATATAATTCCCATGGGTGGAACAATAAAGGGGTCTATAATACCTGAAGCAGTATCCCGTCTAGCATTAGTACTGAGAGAAAGATGTGCTGTAATCAAATACCAGGTAGATCAGTTTTGTTATGATGTTTATCAGTTATTAGTGATGTGCTGCTATTTTAATTTTGAGAGCTTAAAAACTGAAATTTAAAAAAGGTGGAATTAAAAAAAGCGTGCATAATTATTATTAATAATATTTATTTATTTTATATGCACCGCTATTTTTCAGTGGCTGTCTAGATTTGTATTAGCAACATGTTGGTGTAGTTATAATATCTACCAGCAGGGGCAAACTAAGCATGCAAACCAGCTAAACCTTGATTACTTGGTAAATGGTCTCTTTCTGGTATTTTTGTGTGTATTGTGCAAAAAAACTCTGGGGGTTACCGGCATGTTCATAACAGTAGTTGAAATATTGTGTAACTTTGCTCAGAAAAGATTGGTCTTAAGGCCCGTTCACACCAAGAACAATAAGATACCCATAACTATTTTAGCGTCCACACCAACGAACGATAAAACTCTGTTTATTCGAACCTCGTTCTGCAGGTTTTGTCGTCTGTCACTTTAAATGCTCGAGCTCTTTAAAGCATGATGGATTCTGATTGGCTGTCAATGTTTTTATCGGTCATCATCATCAGTTCTGTAAGTCATTCCAATGATATCGCTTTTCTGTGCCATTATCGTTATAGTTGTGGTGTGGACTCTAATCATCTTTTATACGATTGTCTTTATCGTTACAGTTATTGTCTTTAGTGTGAACAGGCTTTTAGAGGTGTTAGTTATGTATTATTTTGTTAGTCTTGGAGCTATAACATTACTTTTGAAACAATATTTTAACGCTTATCTTGTTGCAATTCCCAAAAGCCTTCCTTTGTAAGTGCATTGCTGTAAATAATGCAATAAATAAATAATGCTTGTTTTCAAATTGAAGGAAAAGAAATGTTGTATTGATTTAAGCTTCTTTATATTGTACATTCGTAGGTTTTCAATGACAGTCCATCAGGAGAGGGCTCTTCATTCAGTGTGTGTTTCGAGGGCGAGTATGTGTGTTTTTTATATCAAGGGACATGGAGATAAAGCAGGCCGGATCAAGTCTAGGAGAATCCTAGGAGTGACAGAGAGCGGATGTGATTAATTATTTACGTGCCATATTTGTCCTCTAGACATCATTTTTTCTCTCAGTCAGCACCGCTCCGAGCAGCGAACGCCGTTTTAAGATGATGGGCACATCTGAACAGAGATATGGAGACAGTGCTACAGGCGGGGTTTCACACACACACACACACACACACAGAGAGACACACATACACACACACAGGTTTGTTTTGCAATACTTGTGAGGATATTCCATAGGCGTAATGGTTTTTATACCCTAAACCTACCCATCACACACACACTAACCCGACCCCTAAACCCATCACAGAAAACTTTATGCATTTTCACATTTTTAATAAAACTGTTTAGTATGTTTTTTAAGCCATTTGAAATACAAGACTCAGGAAATGTCCTCATAAATCACGTTCACGTTGTAATACCAGTGTAATACCAATGTCATTATACAAATTTCTGTCCTCAACTGATACATGTCGGCTTTATACTCAAGTTTGATATGTGAAATAGCTATTTTCACATTAGCCAAGTTTTCTTTCAGCGTTTTGGTGCACATTGAACAGTTAGAACTTTTGAAAAAAGTATATGGTGAAAACCTTTTAATCTGTAAGAAGCATAAACTACAATGTAAATACATTTGCCAAATAAATTCCTAGATGCAGATCAAAAAAGTCATGCAACTTTGCCTTAAAGGGTTAGTTCATCCCAAAATGAAAATTCTGTCATTAATTACTCACCCTCTTGTCGTTGCACAAACAAAGCACTCAGATCGCTTCATAACATTGAGGTTAAACCACTGGAGTCACATGGATTACTTTAATGATGTCTTTACTAACTTTCTGGGGCTTGAAAGTGGTAGTTGCGTAGACTGTCAATGGAGGGACAGAAAGCTCTCAGATTTCATCAAAAAGATCTTCATTTGTTTTCTGAAGATGAACGAAAGTCTTACAGGTTTGGAACGACATGAGGGTGAGTAATTAATGGCCAAATAGTCATTTTTTTGGGGGGTGAACTATTCCTTTAAGCCATGTGACTGAATAATTCTTTAAGATAATTGGCTGCAATCACTTCTCAAAACTGTCTGAAATGCTGTGGCTTGCATACATTAAAAAAAATCTATCGACACACTAAATGAAATCACAAGTCCCCCTGTAGTCAATAATTTTATCCCTTAAAACTTATCTTTGATCACCAAAATTACGTTTAAATGTTTTTTTTTCCTTGAAAACAATTCTTCACGCCTTAAAATAGCTTGAATGTAACTCGACACCCTTGCCTCATTTAGTATACGCGGTTCTATGAATATGCAAATGAGCCCCGCCTCCACTCACTCACTCAGCTCAGAGATCCACTGGTTGACTATCACACGTTGATCTGATTGGTTACAAGGTCGTTTGTGACGTCAGAAACACCAGCGATTTCAAAGCGTGTTTTTGAGACTGTCTTTGGTTCACTGCAGTTTTAAGCAGAAAATACTCAGCAATGCTGTCGACTTATGAACTTACACATGGTTTGTCTTTAAGCATATTAAAAACACCACATATAAACAACATTAAAAGCTGGATTTTCACCACAGGGGGACTTTAAGTTCAGGGATTCACATGCAGACAGATAAAGAGAGAAATTCAATGAGACCGCAAGTGGCAAGGAGAGAAAAGCATAAGTGGGGAACGTGAGGCTAAGCAAACCATGCTAACCCTTGAACCCTTGACCCCATTCTGTAGAAGCCTGAGAGCTTGTTTCAGCGCTGAGAGCGAGGTGGTCTCCACGAAGAGAAGGTGCTGAAAATATAACTCACTAAAAGCAGCGCAAAGACTGACTGACTGCAGGGCAGAGAAGATTGGACATTTTCCACATTACTGTTCTTTGAAACGGAAAACAGAGCCGTAAAAGACTCGCTCACGCTGCAGGCACAGTGTCAAAAAAGCCTCGTAACAATCAAAATGTTCTCATCAACTTAATAAGTCGTGTTCCCTTAAACCCGAGTGACATGCTGCCAGCATTGATGTTTTGCATGTTTGCCTTTTTCCAGAAAGAGGCTCTTTGAATGTTGCTGCATCGTGCTCACACAATAATCAAACCTCGTAAAGCTTTTCAAGGCCCCGAGGAGATAAAACCCAGATGTTTCGCTCTAGAACGCCCTCATGGTTAGCGCTGGGAGAGCGGCGAGCGCTCGGTCACAGTTCCTGCTGTCACTCAGGCCACGCTTTTGCTTGCATATTTAATTCTGTTTTCTTGTTCAGTGTCTGGCGCCGTGACAGCATTCCTTTAGCCTGATGTCGTTTGACATGTCAGAGTCGCGTCGCCGACACGGAGGTCTGAGATTGACATGCTTCGTGCAAGTGCAAGCACGTTTCCCTCTCCCTCGACAAAGGCCTGTGGCGCAACAATTTAGGGTTGCTGTTTTTATTATTATTCTCTTGTTTTATTATTTATCATCCCTACATGCCAGAAGGACTAGAGGAATTAGTAACATTTTGTTTCGTAATCTATGTCAAGCTGGTGCTGAGATTTCAAAACTCCCATAGGAAAGAAAACACACAGATGAGATTGGTTATTTGAGATTCAACAGCACATGCAACTCTGTGATATAAACTTTGTGACTTTTCTGTCATAGTTGATTTCTAGACAATAATAAGATCAAACGGAGAAGTCTCCCAATTTCTCCTGAGAAAATACCTTAGTTCTGTCATGACAACTCTCAAGAGTGTTTGGCATGATAATGGGTATGACAATGTTGATATGTTTGGTCTTGGCGGAATAGATATGCTATGCTGCTGCTGCTATTATTGCTACTGCTGTCAGTTATTGCTGCTGCTGTCAGTTATTGCTGCTGCTGTCAGTTATTGCTACTTCTATAAGTTATTGCTGCTGCTGTCAGTTATTGCTGCTGCTGTCAGTTATTGCTGCTGCTGTCAGTTATTGCTGCTGCTGTCAGTTATTGCTGCTGCTGTCAGTTATTGCTGCTGCTGTCAGTTATTGCTGCTGCTGTCAGTTATTGCTGCTGCTGTCAGTTATTGCTGCTGCTGTCAGTTATTGCTGCTGCTGTCAGTTATTGCTGCTGCTGTCAGTTATTGCTACTGCTGTCAGTTATTGCTGCTGCTGTCAGTTATTGCTGCTGCTGTCAGTTATTGCTGCTGCTGTCAGTTATTGCTGCTGCTGTCAGTTATTGCTACTGCCAGTTATTGCTGCTGCTGTCAGTTATTGCTGCTGCTGTCAGTTATTGATGCTGCTGCTGTCAGTTATTGCTGCTGCTGTCAGTTATTGCTACTGCTGTCAGTTATTGCTACTGCTGTCAGTTATTGCTGCTGCTGTCAGTTATTGCTGCTGCTGTCAGTTATTGATGCTGCTGCTGTCAGTTATTGCTGCTGCTGTCAGTTATTGCTACTGCTGTCAGTTATTGCTACTGCTGTCAGTTATTGCTACTGGTGTCAGTTATTGCTGCTGCTGTCAGTTATTGCTACTGCTGTCAGTTATTGCTACTGCTGTCAGTTATTGCTGCTGTCAGTTATTGCTGCTGCTGTCAGTTGATGCTGCTGTCAGTTATTGCTGCTGCTGTCAGTTATTGCTACTGCTGTCAGTTATTGCTACTGCTGTCAGTTATTGATGCTGCTGTCAGTTATTGCTGCTGCTGTCAGTTATTGCTGCTGCTGTCAGTTATTGCTGCTGCTGTCAGTTATTGCTACTGCTGTCAGTTATTGCTACTGCTGTCAGTTATTGATGCTGCTGTCAGTTATTGCTGCTGCTGTCAGTTATTGCTACTGCTGTCAGTTATTGCTACTGCTGTCAGTTATTGCTGCTGCTGTCAGTTATTGCTGCTGCTGTCAGTTATTGATGCTGCTGTCAGTTATTGCTGCTGTCAGTTATTGCTGCTGCCTCTGTCAGTTATTGCTGCTGTCAGTTATTGCTGCTGCTGCTGTCAGTTATTGCTGCTGTCAGTTATTGCTGCTGCTGCTGTCAGTTATTGCTGCTGCTGTCAGTTATTGCTGCTGCTGCTGTCAGTTATTGCTGCTGCTGTCAGTTATTGCTGCTGGTGTCAGTTATTGCTGCTGCTGTCAGTTATTGCTGCTGCTGTCAGTTATTGCTGCTGCTGTCATTTATTGATGCTGCTGTCAGTTATTGCTGCTGCTGTCAGTTATTGCTGCTGCTGTCAGTTATTGCTGCTGCTGTCAGTTATTGCTACTGCTGTCAGTTATTGCTACTGCTGTCAGTTATTGATGCTGCTGTCAGTTATTGCTGCTGTCAGTTATTGCTGCTGCTGTCAGTTATTGCTGCTGCTGCTGTCATTTATTGATGCTGCTGTCATTTATTGATGCTGCTGTCAGTTATTGATGCTGCTGTCAGTTATTGATGCTGCTGTCAGTTATTGATGCTGCTGTCAGTTATTGCTGCTGCTGTCAGTTATTGCTACTGCTGTCAGTTATTGCTACTGCTGTCAGTTATTGCTGCTGCTGTCAGTTATTGCTGCTGTCAGTTATTGCTGCTGCTGTCAGTTATTGATGCTGCTGTCAGTTATTGCTGCTGTCAGTTATTGCTGCTGCTGCTGTCAGTTATTGCTGCTGTCAGTTATTGCTGCTGTCAGTTATTGCTGCTGCTGTCAGTTATTGCTACTGCTGTCAGTTATTGCTACTGCTGTCAGTTATTGCTGCTGCTGTCAGTTATTGCTGCTGCTGTCAGTTATTGCTGCTGTCAGTTATTGCTGCTGCTGTCAGTTATTGATGCTGCTGTCAGTTATTGCTGCTGTCAGTTATTGCTGCTGCTGCTGTCAGTTATTGCTGCTGTCAGTTATTGCTGCTGCTGTCAGTTATTGCTGCTGCTGTCAGTTATTGCTACTGCTGTCAGTTATTGCTACTGCTGTCAGTTATTGCTGCTGCTGTCAGTTATTGCTGCTGTCAGTTATTGCTGCTGCTGTCAGTTATTGATGCTGCTGTCAGTTATTGCTGCTGTCAGTTATTGCTGCTGCTGCTGTCAGTTATTGCTGCTGCTGCTGTCAGTTATTGCTGCTGTCAGTTATTGCTGCTGCTGCTGTCAGTTATTGCTGCTGCTGTCAGTTATTGCTGCTGCTGCTGTCAGTTATTGCTGCTGCTGTCAGTTATTGCTGCTGCTGTCAGTTATTGCTGCTGCTGTCAGTTATTGCTGCTGCTGTCAGTTATTGCTGCTGCTGTCATTTATTGATGCTGCTGTCAGTTATTGCTGCTGCTGTCAGTTATTGCTGCTGCTGTCAGTTATTGCTGCTGCTGTCAGTTATTGCTACTGCTGTCAGTTATTGCTACTGCTGTCAGTTATTGATGCTGCTGTCAGTTATTGCTGCTGTCAGTTATTGCTGCTGCTGTCAGTTATTGCTGCTGCTGCTGTCATTTATTGATGCTGCTGTCATTTATTGATGCTGCTGTCAGTTATTGATGCTGCTGTCATTTATTGCGACTGCTGTCAGTTATTGCTGCTGCTGTCAGTTATTGCTGCTGCTGTCAGTTATTGCTACTCCTGTCAGTTATTGATTCTGCTGTCGGTTATTGATGCTGCTGTTAGTTATTGATGCTGCTGTCAGTTATTGCTACTGGTGTCAGTTATTGATGCTGCTGTCAGTTATTGCCACTGGTGTCAGTTATTGATGCTGCTGTCAGTTATTGCTACTCCTGTCAGTTATTGATTCTGCTGTCGGTTATTGATGCTGCTGGTATCTGTTATTACTGCTGCTATCAGTTATTGCTGCTGCTGTTGCAAGCAGATTGAGTTAGTTGAGTTGAGTTTCAGAAGATATCTGATAAAATGTCAAGCTATACAATCAAAAGAAGAGAAAACAAGTTGTTTTATTTCAGATAACAGCTCAACCTATGAGTTAGAAAAATCACAAAGCAGATTCTAATATCACAGTTTTTCAGACAAGAGATCAAATAGAGACTTTCTCTAAAGTATCCAATATCTAGAGTTTCAGAAGAGATTCAAGAAAATGTAAAGCTTTGCAATCATAAAGTTGTTTTATGGATTTTATTTTAGATGAGATATCATTATGTTTTGTTTTTCTTGGAGAGCAATAAAAAATGGAGACTGTCTTAATTCTCCTGCATTTCAGATGTTTCTCCTGAGACAAAAACATCTTTTGTCTCCTCTAAGAGTTTCACAACAGATCTAAAAAATGTGTTCTTATTTTTCAATATAAGTTAACTTGCAAGATATTTCAATATGGACCCAGACATTCCTTGTTTGACCAAATGACCTGAGCTGCTATTCACATGAGTCATTATCTTTGTCAAGAATAGTTAAAGATAAGATAAGATTTTTTTTCTTTTTTTAGGAGAAACATCTAAGACTTAAAAGAAACACAAACCATAAATCAAACCCTGAGTGGTCCATTTTTCTTTGGCATCACATTTCTGCAACTCTTTGGGTCTGTTTGTCTTTCTTCTCTGGCTTTTGTCTCCGTTTGGAGGCAGAACGCGGTTTCTTTTTCTGGTGCGTTAATGGGATGTGCTGTAAAAATCTGCCTTTCCAACGCCACCCACACAAACACTCGACTGTAATAAAACAAGCCATTTACTTTTGTTTTCCGCCACTGGTTTCTGTCTTTCCCACTTGGACTATTGTTTGTCTCTACTGCTAAAACAGATAACAGCCAATCAAGAGTCTCAGTTTGACAAGTATATTGCTCAGGTATTTATAGCACCGGGAGAGTGAATATGGCAGATAGTTTTAGTAATGGGTAAAAAGTCATCATGTCATTGGCGGTAGTGTCCAGATCCTCAGCAGAGATTTCACTGCGTGTGGCAAAGAAATGTTCTGAATCATCATGTCATGCTTGAATTGAACTCATGAATTCTGTGTTCGCTGTGATCTCGCCAACTAGGCCGTTTTCCTGCATCAACAGAACAACATTCCTGTCGTGTCAGCCAATCAAATTTTAGGGATAGCCAAAAATTGCTTCGGTATTCAGTTTGCCGCTACTGATCATGAACAGTTCAGTCTTTGGCAGGGTTATTATAATTTTTAATTTATTTGTTTTCTTTTTTTATTTTTACTTTTCACTTTGTCATTGTTTAGTTTTAGGATTTTTTGCTGCATTTTCATGTTTAATGTAGGCAAGTTTTAAAGGTTTATAGTATGGCATGTATCAAAAACTAAAGCTAAATGCATTTTTTTTTTTTGTCATTTTTATTTAATTTTAGTCAGTTTTCGGGTTGTGACAATGTGTTTTAGTTTAGATCGTTTTCCCCCATTTTTATTTTTAATTAAACTCTAGTGTTGTCAATGTTTTATTTCAGTGTATTTCAGGGAAGAAGTTGAAAAATTAAAGGGATTGATGTCATCCAAAGAGGAAAGTTGTTGAAGAGCACATTAAATTATATTATATTTTAAAGGAAGACGTTTACGTAAAATAACACCAGAATTTGTGCAACTGTCTTTCCTCCAGATAGCCAATTTACTTGCACAACAGTTTCGGAAAGCATTGCGTGGTTCATGTGGTGTGTTTGGCTTCCCATAGAGCTCATAACTAAATACATCAAGCTGCCTTATGATGAGAAAGGATAATTTGGCATGCACATGTGAGGGATGTCAGCACTTCTAAAATAAACGGCTAAACGAAAACAAATACATTTAATAATGAGTCAGTCTCTCTCTCCATTGGTTGCACATGTGCATCATCTCATAATAAGCGAGTGTGTTTGGTGACTCCTGTCTCTTCTGTTCCTCCTCAGGTAATGCGTGTCAGAGCAGACTGGTGCCAGCGCTGGTTCGAGCTTCTCTGCCCACTGTGCCAGCCTCTCTGGGCATGAAGCA
>CM060606.1:46219347-46269347 GCA_030578255.1 Tiaroga cobitis
AACCAAACTAGTTTGCATTGCATGTTATATTATATTATATTATAAATACTGTTGCATAATCTTCACTAACGACTTTGTCTTTTAATTTAGTCGCATTATATGAAACATAATTTGTATTAATAAATATATCAAAAGTGTCACTGACAAAACCTTATTATCTTCTATTTTTAGTCTTAATTCCACTAATCTCTACCAGTGGAGGAAGAACTCAGATCTTTTTACTAAAATAAATTAATAATATCATAATGAAAACGTTTTAATTACATATGTAGGCCTACAGTACTTTTATACTGTTTTTAAATAAGTAGTAAGCAAAATGTACTAAACATAGTGTTATAATTATATAAATTATTGCTTGTGTAACGTAGCGGCAGAATGAGCTTTAACACTGTGTCGAACTAAACCGGACGCGGCCGTTGTTGCTCGCGTCACACCAGCTGTTTACCCGAGACGCGAAAAAGTGCCCGTTACAAAGCAGAATGGGGCATCAGTTTACTGTCGGAGATTTCGGAGATGCTCGCGCAACGCATTTTAATCAATGTTTCATCAACCAATTGCCTAGATATAATAAATAAGAAGTAAATATATAGCAGACAATATAATCAGGACTTCTCAGATGCGCGCTTTCCCCATCACAAGCTCACACAATACGTGACAGAGGCTGGTAGCAGAGAAATCAATTCTGTGAATTACACTGCGCAAATCAAAAGTAATATGCTACTACCAACCGGATGAAGAAGGGTTGGCTCTCAACAGAACATAAAATATTCATTTTATTTAATTTTTCGTGTTCGCATTTATGAGGAAAAAAACAATGTTACGGATGTGACAAGCTCTGAAAGCGCGCACTAACGTGCTTTAAAACTTTCACCATAAACAGAAAGCACAAAGCCTTTAATTAAAGCGAATTTCGTTTTGTATTAATTGTATCTTAATTTTAATAAATGTTTCATCAACCAATTGCCTGGATTTAATCAATAAAAAGTAAATATAGCAGACAATAGATAATCTCGGAGGCGCCGGCGCGTGAACGGCAAATCGTCTCATAAATGAACCGAAAACTCAGCGTATAGACCTGACTCTGAGACATATATCTAAATTGAAATGTCTACTTTTAAACAGAATAATTCAAAGTGAAAGACAGACTGCTCTCTTCTGTAATCTGTATGAAATGTGCATTTCTCTCTGGCGTGTTCCCTGAAGATCGCGAGTCAGCGTTGTCAACTTTCCAGCGACACTGACTGAAAAGACTCGTTATTAATAAACAATTAAATATATTTCATGTATTCACAATCATTACTTTTGTCAGTTCTTTGTGACAGATTTTATGTGCTTTATTGGCATCACCACCCTTACATGAATCACCGCACCCGCATTTTTAAAAATATTCATTTATCGTCAATTATAAATGCCGATACTGATAGTTAGGAAAATGCCTAATATCGGCCGATATATCGGTCGGGCTCTACTTTTTTCACATTTGTATAATTTCCAACATGTTTTTGGACACACTTTATGTTTTCAGTATTTTAACAGATTTATAACAAGAAGCTTCATCTAAACCTAGCCTACTTTTTAAAAAAAAACTTTAAAAAAAAAACACATTTTCCGCCAAAATAAAAGCATGAGGATTTAACTTTTGAAAGTGAAGAATTTTTAGATATATTAGTATTCTAACTTCTAATGTAAAATAATAATTATCAAATATAAATTTGTTTGTATTGTGTGTGTGTGTGTGTGTGTACACTAGGGGTGGGAATCTCTAGGCACCCCACGATTCGATTCGATTACGATTCAGAGGGCTGCGATTCGATGCTAAATCGATTATCTGAATCTTTTTGTGTGACTATAAATACTTTGCTTTAAAAGTAAGTAATGACCCATAAAGAATTAACGTAAAATAGATTTTATTAACATTGCAAAGAACCAAAAGGAAAATAAATGTGTGCCTGAACTAGCAGCATACTTGTAGTAAATTAATAGTATAACAACGACCGGTACAGCCGAGTGTTTTTCCTCCTCTGGGTGGAAACGCGTCATATGGCTTCTCATATTTGTATTGTTTCCGAAATATTTTAGTTTTATTCTACAAAGCTTACAACTAGTGTGACTCTTGACTGTCCAGCTCCTTTCCCCCTTCAACTTCAGAAGCCAAAATATTTCCACACGTCAGCTTTTAACGAGTGTGTTTGGATCTCGCGCGCCATCGCGTCTCTGTTATGTGCACGCCACAGACGGTCCGGGTGGGCACTGCACTTCCGCGCTTCAGAGTTCCGTCTTTTGCGTTCCGTCAATATTAAGTTATTATAAATATATATCTAAAAAAAAAAATTTTTTGGGGGGAAAATCTATTTTTGACATTTGTGAATCGATTCATAATCGTCCACGTCCGCATCGCGATGCATCTAAGAATCGATTTTTTTCCCCCACCCCTAGTGTACACACATACACTACTCTTCAAAAGGTTGAAGTCAGTAAGATTTTCGAAGACATGAATACCTTTATTCAGCAAGGATTCATTAAATTGATCAAAAGTGACAGTAAAGACATTTATAATGTTACAAAAGATTTCTTTGTGAAATAAATGCTGTTCTTTTGAACTTTTTCTATTTGTTAAAGAATCCTGAAAAACAATTATTTTAAATTGGAATAATAATAATTTCACTATATATATATATATATATATATATATATATATATATATATATATATATATATATATATATATATACATATACATATACATATACATATATATATATATATATATATATATATATATATATATGAATGTGCTTTTCAATTATTTGAAAGGTAACTTAAAATCTTAGGGGATAATTTAAGAAAATATTTTTTGTCAAAGGTGTCAGCTGGCAAACAAGTTTGGGAATCCTTCTCTATGGCTAATAAGCTCAAGGGATAAATAAGGCGTGTGTGTGTGTGTGTGAGCGAGGTTGAACACGTGTGTTTTAAGCGTACTGTCATTCTTCAGCGTTGTAAACAGACACACACTCACACACACACACACACGCAGCTGCTGGTCTCTCATTCCCACTGTTCCCGCTCTCATGCTGATGCTGTTCCCTGGTGATCTGCCAATGGCCTCTCCCTGTGGAATGCACTGATAATAACCCCGGCTTTTTATTCCAACGGTTTCGAGCCAGTTCGTCTGTGCAGCTGAGCATAATATACTGCATTATGATTAAAACAATTTGTGCGTTTGCAGATGCAGAATCGCCGGGAGAACGAGACGTATCGGAGCCCGGAGGAGGTTTAGTTGACTAAATTGAAACGTCTCTCAAATCCTGACATATTCCTTGAGCAGTTTTCCATAAGCACAAAGCATTCCTCGGGGTCTGAATCATCTGTATTATTGTTTTCACTGACCTCAATGCATGCATGAAGCAAATCCTTCAGTGTCATAACTCTGATGTCAGCATAGATCACGTCTGACAGGAATTTACCGCTGTCACGATGATGCTTTTCATGTTACAAACTACCAGCCGCTGACCTGTAGCAGGTCACACACACACACACACACACACACACACACACACTGGGAGGGTAAATGCTCTCTGAAATTCAATCTCAACACCGCCATGCTTTGTTTCAGGTGCATATTACTTTGACAGATATTTATGATTTCATTGATTTCACCTTCCTCCAGCTGTTCACATTTTTCTTTTAACATAGTAGTTTTGGGTTCAAACTAGAGTGTGTTTGCGTCATCAACATTAGAACAACCACAAGTTTAGTTTATGTTTGAAAACCAATGCAAAGCAAACTTAAGATATTAAGTAAGTAATCAGCTAAAAGAAAGCAAACTCTTCCTGAGTAAATCAAGTAATAAATATTAAGTTGGTTTAATATGTCAATTTTAGTTAATATATTCTAGAATGTTTACTGATGTTATACTTAATATTTAATTGTACGATTACTGTATTCATTTGATTTAACTTACATTAGTCTATTTTGTAGTGCAAACATCTTAAATACTATTATTCTCAACATGGATTTAATCTTTCATTTTAAGTTATGGAGACGTAAAAAACAAAAGGAAATCCCGCAGACTATCAATAGCCTATACTGAAAAAAAGTATTACCGAAAGAAGAAAAATTACTATAGCACAGATGTTAACACAAGTTTGAACTTCTCAGTGTTTATCAACTGTTTAAGAACATCACAATACGACAACATATGTTAGACACTTCGCTGTTTAACACTGTAGCTTTATTTTTTTTTATGCATATTTGTGTGCATTTTGCTTGTGCATAGAATCGCAAACTTGCTTGCTCTTTTGGGAAGTGATGCACATTTGCTTATTTATGCATTAATTGCACTGTGTTTCACCAATGAAGATGTCACGCAAGCCTCCTCACACCTCTAACACATAATGAAAGTCTCAGGAGAACCTCACTTACGTCTTCAAACACAAGCTTTTCAGGAGATTTATGAGGTCACCGTGAGTTTAAAGAGCATGGGCTGTTTGAAGCGATAGCCTACAGCCACGCTTGCCTTCACAGAAGAGTTAACTCTCGCTGCTGTAACATGCTCGTTCCCCTTCACATCCAATTCCTGTTTTACATGCCAGTCTACACCATATACAAGCATGTCTCGCTTTCCTTCAGGGTCAAATGGAGTTTTCTGACTCTGTTTACATGCGGCCTCCATTCATAATCTGACTCGAGGCTCATGTAAACGCCTCAGACGGTGTAGATCTTAAATAAATAGCTGTAAACAACTCAATCTGGCTGCTTTGGCAGTCTGATTCAAAACTATCTAGCGTGCATGACTAGCTTTTATTGTATTTGTTAAGTGAAGTTAGAGATGTAAGAAGAAAGCTTTCTTGGCATATTTTCAGATAGAAAGGCAAGCACACTTAGAAAGGCAAACACACTTAATGCACTTGGATGATGAGCTGATTTAACTCGTCTGCTCCGGAAGCAAGATTTACTTTGATTTACTGTCACAAGTTATTCAAATGCAAATACATATACGAAAATATCTAAAAAGATACATAAGACATATTAAAGTTACTTGAAGATATAATGTTCCATCAAGTCTGCTTGATCAATTATCAAAGGAGCATGTCAAAATTAATCAGGAAAATAAGATTTTCTTATCAAAGTGATAAAATGTTGTGTTGCAAAAATGAGTCCACCCTCTTGAAAGTTATAAATCTAAATAAAAAAATATATTTTCAGCATGATTAAATGTGGAGACGATTAAAGCTGCGTAAAAACTTTCCATGGAAAAACCTTTCTAATATGAACATCCTAGCGACAATAGAAACGCATGCACAAATCCCCAACACACACAGTGATACAGAAGACAGTGTCATGAACTGGTTATCTGTTTAATTCAGTTGGATCCCGGACGAGCCCCCATTATGTTACGACCCTCCTATGACTCATACCCATCTAGGGCTTTTAGGAGGGGAACACATAACCATCTCAGACACGTCACACTATAACACTGAATGAGGTGAGAAAACACGAGAGACCACTGAATAAAGTGAATACGTTTTAATAAATATGATAATGAATAAAGATATAACAGAACCAACCACAAAGGAAAAAGGGGAAAATTAATTGTGCCAAAGTAATGAAAGTAACATAAAGGTTATCTAACACATTAAAGAACTAATACTACAAAGAAAATCCAAAAAGAAAAGTCTTCAACGTCCAAGACGTCATAACTAAAACCACACTAACTAAAAAACATAAATACAGCTGGTGGCACAATTCCCTAACTAGTGTTTTTAATACAGACAGGTTTCACTACGTGTGCACCATGTATGTCACGTGAGTGACAAACTTACTTAACCCCTTCTTCTCTGTAGACCGCCACGTTCACAAAGGAGAATGTTTTGGACGCAGCCAAAACAAAGAACGATGAGCATACATGTGAACAACGTACAAGGTTCTCTCAAGACAAGACAAGGTTCTCTCAAGACAAGACAAGGTTCTTTCAAGACAAGACAAGGTTCTCTCAAGACAAGACAATGTTCTCTCAAGACAAGACAAGGTTCTTTCAAGACAAGACAAGGTTCTCTCAAGACAAGGTTCTCTCAAGACAAGACAATGTTCTCTCAAGACAAGACAAGGTTCTTTCAAGACAAGACAAGGTTCTTTCAAGACAAGACAAGGTTCTTTCAAGACAAGGTTCTCTCAAGACAAGACAAGGTTCTCTCTAGACAAGACAAGGTTCTCTCAAGACAAGACAATGTTCTCTCAAGACAAGACAAGAGACAAGACAAGGTTCTCTCAAGACAAGACAAGGTTCTCTCAAGATAAGACAAGGTTATCTCAAGATAAGACAAGGTTCTCTCAAGACAAGACAAGGTTCTCTCAAGACAAGGTTCTCTCAAGACAAGGTTCTCTCAAGACAAGACAAGGTTCTCTCAAGACAAGACAAGGTTCTCTCAAGACAAGACAAGGTTCTTTCAAGACAAGACAAGGTTCTCTCTAGACAAGACAAGGTTCTTTCAAGACAAAACAAGGTTCTTTCAAGACAAGACAAGGTTCTCTCAAGACAAGACAAGGTTCTTTCAAGACAAGACAAGGTTCTTTCAAGACAAGACAAGGTTCTCTCTAGACAAGACAAGGTTATTTCAAGACAAGGTTCTCTCAAGACAAGACAAGGTTCTCTCAAGACAAGACAATGTTCTCTCAAGACAAGACAATGTTCTCTCAAGACAAGACAAGAGACAAGACAAGGTTCTCTCAAGACAAGACAAGGTTCTCTCAAGATAAGACAAGGTTCTCTCAAGATAAGACAAGGTTCTCTCAAGACAAGACAAGGTTCTCTCAAGACAAGACAAGGTTCTCTCAAGACAAGACAAGGTTCTCTCAAGACAAGACAAGGTTCTCTCAAGACAAGACAAGGTTCTCTCTAGACAAGACAAGAGACAAGACAAGGTTCTCTCAAGACAAGACAAGAGACAAGACAAGGTTCTCTCAAGACAAGACAAAGTTCTCTCAAGATAAGACAAGGTTCTCTCAAGACAAGACAAGGTTCTCTCAAGACAAGACAAGGTTCTCTCAAGACAAGACAAGGTTCTCTCTAGACAAGACAAGGTTCTCTCAAGACAAGACAAGAGACAAGACAAGGTTCTCTCAAGACAAGACAAGGTTCTCTCAAGATAAGACAAGGTTCTCTCAAGACAAGACAAGGTTCTCTCAAGACAAGACAAGGTTCTCTCAAGACAAGACAAGGTTCTTTCAAGACAAGACAAGGTTCTTTCAAGACAAGACAAGGTTCTTTCAAGACAAGACAAGGTTCTTTCAAGACAAGACAAGGTTCTTTCAAGACCAGACAAGGTTCTCTCTAGACAAGACAAGGTTCTTTCAAGACAAAACAAGGTTCTTTCAAGACAAGACAAGGTTCTCTCAAGACAAGACAAGGTTCTTTCAAGACAAGACAAGGTTCTTTCAAGACAAGACAAGGTTCTCTCTAGACAAGACAAGGTTATTTCAAGACAAGGTTCTCTCAAGACAAGACAAGGTTCTCTCAAGACAAGGTTCTTTCAAGACAAGACAAGGTTCTTTCAAGACAAGACAAGGTTCTTTCAAGACAAGACAAGGTTCTCTCAAGACAAGACAAGGTTCTCTCTAGACAAGACAAGGTTCTCTCAAGACAAGACAATGTTCTCTCAAAACAAGACAATGTTCTCTCAAGACAAGACAAGAGACAAGACAAGGTTCTCTCAAGACAAGACAAGGTTCTCTCAAGATAAGACAAGGTTCTCTCAAGATAAGACAAGGTTCTCTCAAGATAAGACAAGGTTCTCTCAAGACAAGACAAGGTTCTCTCAAGACAAGACAAGGTTCTCTCAAGACAAGACAAGGTTTTCTCAAGACAAGACAAGGTTCTCTCTAGACAAGACAAGGTTCTCTCAAGACAAGACAAGAGACAAGACAAGGTTCTCTCAAGACAAGACAAGAGACAAGACAAGGTTCTCTCAAGACAAGACAAAGTTCTCTCAAGATAAGACAAGGTTCTCTCAAGACAAGACAAGGTTCTCTCAAGACAAGACAAGGTTCTCTCAAGACAAGACAAGGTTCTCTCTAGACAAGACAAGGTTCTCTCAAGACAAGACAATGTTCTCTCAAGACAAGACAAGAGACAAGACAAGGTTCTCTCAAGATAAGACAAGGTTCTCTCAAGACAAGACAAGGTTCTCTCAAGACAAGACAAGAGACAAGACAAGGTTCTCTCAAGACAAGACAAGGTTCTCTCTAGACAAGACAAGGTTCTCTCAAGACAAGACAATGTTCTCTCAAGACAAGACAAGAGACAAGACAAGGTTCTCTCAAGACAAGACAAGGTTCTCTCAAGATAAGACAAGGTTCTCTCAAGACAAGACAAGGTTCTCTCAAGACAAGACAAGAGACAAGACAAGGTTCTCTCAAGACAAGACAAGGTTCTCTCAAGACAAGGTTCTCTCTCAGCTTGCAGCAGCATGGTCTTTAAGTATCCACTTCACCAGGTGTCACTCATCACGCTAATGCCGATCCCGCCTTCCAAGGCGCGGCCACTCATTGTCTTAACTAACAAGCACGATAGCCAATCAGCAACAACCTAAGAAAGTGAAAGTGAGAGAAACAGATAGAGCGGAAAAACAATCCCCCCCACACACAAACGTTCTTACGGACGTAACACATATATTAATTACACAAAAAAAAATGGTTTTGTGGCACTGTTCTTTTTACCCAAATATTTTATGTTAAAGTAACACAGATATATTTATTTTACCTCCAAAGCACTATTGTATTGCGTTTAATTAACTTAACCTTTATAATTTTCGACTATACTTAATTATCAATCGTTAAACTAATGTAAAGGGTTTAATTTCGCGATCCAAAAAAAAACAAAAAACGATGTGCTGATTTTCAACATATTGGATGAAGACGGCGTGCGAAGAAGGTAGAAAGTTGCATGGTGTCAGAGCTAGAAGTCAGACAGGTAAGAAAATATAAAGTTAATCTAAAGGTAAAGTCTGGGATGCTTTTATATTGCACAGAAGAAGAAAAAAATGTTGGCTGCTTGTTCAAATTTCTTAATTCAAATGAGCTTAAGCAACACAATTGCTATACATTTTGTCCAAACTTAATTTGATTGTGTTCAATCTGCTTAAATATATGTACAATTTAAATTTACTTAATCCATTTGTGTTGGATTACATGAATGATTTGTGTTGTGATTGAAACTGGGCGGTGCTTGTTAGTTCCCAGCATGCTTTGCATATAGCTGAATTAAGAGAGAATACATTTTGAAATTAAGTGTTATTTTATGTGTTTTTGAGAAAATGAGAAAAGAGGAAGACTTTATAGTGTGTAATTGTGTTTAATATTTAATTACATTGAAATTATTAGAACCATTTAAATTACAGTGGGTTACCATTGTGGAGAAGAGTGGACCATGTGATTAGGCTGTGGACTGATTCAAATGAGTTAAATTAAATTAAATTAAAAATATGTTAAATGCTATACTAGCTAATAGCTATTCTAGACGTTCAATTGAATAATCATGTGAATTACGCTAACTTTATTCTTTCAGTGCAGTTTTAAATAAAGCATGTTCACTAAACTTAACCAGTTTAAGTTACAGGGAAGCAATTCCATTGATTTGGTTGGACATTACTATTTTACATCGATTCTTTCTCATTCAGGTGTGTTGTCACAACACAAGGAGCTTACATAGATTTAAAAAAATCCATTGATGGTAATATACAATAATTTATTTGTGTGCAACCACTGTCCATAATTAAATTGAGTAACTTTAAAGAGTAATTTTTTTGAGTGTACATGCGTCACATTTAAAAACGTCTCTCAAATGTAAGGACTAAAATATACGGCCATGTAAGATCACAACTTGATATGTATTTTTTTTATCTTTAATTTAATGCACAATAAATGCATTCGCACTAGAAAATAGGTGCCAGTTTTGTGTTAGTCCAAATGAAAATGGATCAAATTTAAATGTGCATTAAATAATCATTTTACATTCTGGCATTTATGTGCTGCTAACGCATAATTAATTTGGACAACCAATAGAATGTTAAACATTCAATTTTTTCGTTTGCAGTTGCAGGTTTTCGAAACAGATCTAATGGGTATAACTGGGAATTATTAAAGAGTTCATTGATTATATAAAATTAATTAAAGGTTGACTAATCTTTGAACAGTGTAGTTATTTGCATGTCTCATCCATGAAGGTGCAATTATGGAGAACAAGCTTAAAGGGTTAGTTCACCCAAAAATGAAAATTCTGTCAGTAATTACTCACTGAATATATATATATTCAGATATACTGTAGGTAATTGGTTATAATTTGCTATTTTAATATTTGTGAATAGTTTTATTTCAGATTGACAAAATGAAGTTGCTCTGCTGTGCATTAAAATAGAAGCAATATTTCATTCTCCAGCATATTTTAGTGATTTACGAGCTTGAAAAGTTTATCCTAAAATGCTGTCATTATTTATTCATTCTGACGTCTTTCAAAACAATGAAAATGAATGCTGACTACAGATGTCAAGCAAGATTTTCAGTGATGACTTTAGTGTTACTCTTTTTCCCAAAGCTATCATATGACTTCAAAACATTTGAAATATAGAGAATTAGTCATATTGACTAGTTTTATTATCCCTTTATTGGGCTTTTTGAAGCTTAAAAGCCCTGGTCCACATTCACTTGCATTGTGGGATAGAGAACAGCTTAGACGTTTGGTTAAATATATAGTTTTGGCATGAAGGTTTAGAACAATATGATGGTGAGTAAATAATGACAGAATTGTAATTTTTGGATGAACTGGTCCTTTAATCCTGTAACTCATGTGGACAGTGTAATTAAAGGCTACGTCTGCATTAATCCGGATAGATTTGAAAACGACGTTTTGTTTAAAAACGCTCTCCGTCCACACTAGCGTTTTCCAAAAGTTTCTCATCCACACTCAAACGTTGTAAAACGCTAAATTCCCTTTACTGCGCACATGTAAAACTTCATTAAACCTCACTGAGATGATACAGACAGAATCATAAAGTTCTGATGCTATTCTTCTGGCAGGATCTTTTTATTAAGCAGAATATCTCAGCATTCACTGAACCGTCCAGGTCACACTCACTCAACATCATGTTTGGTCTAAAACACACGTTTTACCGCAGGACGGCAATGCGAGTGAATTTTCTGTCATCTGTGCAGGACTGTGATATGAAGAGTGTGCAAAGAAACATATTTTAGCAACTGTGTGAAAGTGAATAGCACTAATACACTGTATGGCACAATACCTGTAACATGAATGGGCTTAATATGCATCACATGACGCCGCAGTTTTCACAGTGCAAACTACAGCGTTTTCTTTGGAGAGCATTTTCAAAAACGTTGTTTTCGTTGCTAAAAACGCAGTCGGGGTTGTTTAACTTTACACAACACCGTTTTCAACTTAAAACGTAAAACTTTTTATGCAATTTGGCCGTTCGTTTACACGACAACGGCGTTTTGGCTGCCTGAAAACGCAAACTTTTGGAAACGGGTTTCAAAAAACGGTTTATGTGTAAACAATAAAAACGCAAATCTCTGAAAACGATGACGTCATGCACATGCTTATTAGTGTTCAGTCTATAGTGTTTCATCGCCATCTACTGGCCTGGCAGCAGAATACAGCGCTTTTAGTCCTTTTCGCTGAATGGAGTCAAGTCAAGTCATCCTCGTTTATATAGCGCTTTTAACAATGTCGATTGTTTCAAAGCAGCTTTACAGAGATAAACATATAATTTAAGGCAACAGAGATTGGTTTGGTTTTATAGCGGTTCTTGAATAATGTTAGTTTCCAGCTAAAGTTAGTTTTGATTGATTCACTTCCGTCGAAATGATCAGTTGTTATTAAATTAGGGGCCGCTAAGACGACACCGTTCTCTCTAAACAGACTTTAAATGTGAACCTGTGATTAATGCTGATGGCGTTCACATGCGCATTAAGCAGTCCTTCCAGAAAAACGCAGTTTTTTTGTGATTGTTGCGGGCAAAAATCCTTGATTACGCGGCCCGTTTTCTTTAAAAATGCGATGGAATATGCGGGATATTTATGCAATTTTTTGCAATGAAATTGCGGGAACTTGCAAAAATTGCGGGAACTTGCAAAAATTGCGGGAACTTGCAAAAATTGCGGGAACTTGCAAAAACTGCGTTTTGATGAAAAATACAGAAAAAAGTGATTCCCCCAACACCCTGTTCTCACAGGCTACTACCTTAATGTAAAGAGTCCTTTCTTATTACTTCCTATGATAAGCAAGCATACTACATCACAGAAAGTGCTGGAAATATTTAATTTCTCATCTTGCTTTATTTCAGACTGTAACGAGTGGAAATAAGGTGTGGCCCCTTTAAGAGCTGCACGCTCCCTGTTGAACTGTCTGCAGTATTATATTGTATGTGCGCGGGTAATTTCTGTTTGATGCTACTTCTTTTATCTTATTTTGTTTATTAAGTAACGATGTGGACGGTAGTACGTGTGACAGACAGTTACGAGTTCGATTTGGGAATAAAGTGCTAGGTGTGAGATGCCAATCGCCTCCGTGAGTCTGTCTGGCCTCTGCAATAACTTCATCTGTGAGCTATCCCTATTTTTCTTCCCGACACAACGCGTTACAAGACCTTAATAAACACATCAAACTTACAAAACATTGATGAGTCAAACAAGTTCTGTACCTTTACTAGAGGAATATGCTACAACTTCAGTAAAAATGAATAATTAAAATATAAAAAAATAAAGTGTGCTCCTGTTTTACAGCTTTTCGATGATGTTCACGTCGTGTAATTACGTCACTTCACAACGTTCCCATGGCAACAGGGGGAAACGGCTGCTCTTGTGTGAAGCAAACGCAACATTTTCCAACTTTCTGCTAAGATATATATGTGACTTTTTTGCGACGAAAAATGCGGGGATTATGAAATCATGCAAGTCCCGCATATTTTGCGCGGAAATCAGCAATTTATGCGGCGAAATTGCGGAGTATTTGAAAAAATGCGACCCCCGCATAAATATGCGGACTTTGTCTGATTATGCATTTAAATTCAGCGATCGCATAATCGCGTTTTTCTGGAGGGACTGATTAAGAATTTATATAGTTATGTGCGTTTGAATATATGTGCGCAGGTTTGTAATTCCCTACAACCCATGACTAAACAAACTACTTGTCTTGCCTATAAATTTTGATACAGAATTTTATTTTATTTTATTTTATCGAATGGAGATCGTTTTGACAATGGTGCCGTCTGTACGCGGAACACCTAATGGGAAAACTTCTCCGTTTTAAGCATATCGTTGTCGTGTAAACGATGTAAATAAAACCATAAAGAGGTTTTCAGCAGTTTCTCTAATGCAAACTTCGGAAACAAAAACAGCATAAAAATTGGAAAGTTTTTTTGGTAACGTTACAATAAGGTTCATTAGTTAACATTAGTTAACTACATTAGTTAACATGAACTAAGAATGAACAACACTTCTACAGCATTTATTAATCTTAGTTCATATTAATTTCAACATTTACTGATACATTATTAAAATCAAAGGTTGTATTTGTTAACAAGTTAATGCACTGTGACTTGAACAAACAATGAACAGCTGGATATTTATCAACTAACATTAACAAAGATTAATAAGCACTGCAATAAATGTATTGCTCGTTGATAGGTAGTTATAGTTAATACATTAACTACTGTTTACTAATTAACCTTATTGTAAAGTGTTCAACAATTTGTTTGCATCATCTTTCAAAAATATTTCTGTAAGTCTCTGGCATTTTCCTTGTATTTACACTTTTTGGTAAATATACAGTATAAATACAGTTGCAAGAAAAAGTATGTGAACCTCTTGCAGATATAGATATACGTAAACATGTTTTATGTAAAATATCTTATTCAGGACAGTACTAAATAAAAAATAACATGCTTTTTGTGCGATCTCTCTTATTGTGTTGAAATTATTCACATTTTCACAGATTCTGCAAGGCATACTTTTTCTTGCAAGTGTGTGTTCATTTAGTGAAAGAAAGTTTGAAAAAAATGCTATGATTATTTTAACTAAATTTTACTGCTTATTATAATAGTTTTGAATTCACTTGGCAACCGTGAAATTATGGTTCGTCTGATTTCAGAGATTTTCATCTCCCAGCTCTTTCAGTCTTGTGGATTTTTAGTTGTTTTTTTAGCCTGAAGGCGTAGAGAAACTTTGGGAGGTCTGCGATACGGCCTTTTATTGGCTAAATGTTGTGTAAATCTAAACATAGCTCTATTGTGTGAGTGTAGAGACCTGTGTAGGAGGCTCTGCTGCAGAAACTGATTATGGGATCTGAGTTCAGTGAAAACTTCACTCGCAGAGGAGAAGAGAGATGGAGATGAAGATACGAGTGGGCAAGAGCTTCTCATAATGAGCATAAACAGCTCCAGAAGCTCGACCTCAGGCTAGGAACAATGAAAATAGACCCATAAGTCTGTAGAGTACTGAACCACTTCTGCTCTGTTTGGGAGGTTAGACTCATAACTCTTATATATTCCTTGAGTCGAGGAAAAGTTTCATCGCTGTTCTGTCACGGTGAGCGTAGAGCAAACCGATCGAGCGTGTACTACAGTAAAGAGCTTTAGTGTCTATTCTGCTATTTTACAGGTTCCTAGTTTTGCTTTGGTGTCTCCTACAGTAAGTTTATATGCATCCAAGGTCAAAAAACACTTTCATTTTCTCACAGTGTGTGAAATGGTTCGATCAAGGATTCAGTCTCTCTAAACCCCTCCTTTCCGAGAGCCTGCTCTACTCTGATTGGTCAGATGGCCCAGTCTATTTCGATTGGTCTGCTCTGCTCTGATTGGTTAGATGGCCCAGTCTGTTGTGATTGGTCTGCTCTGCTCTGATTGGTTAGATGGCCCAGTCTGTTGTGATTGGTCTTCTCTGCTCTGATTGGTCAGACGGCACAGTCTGTTGTGATTGGTCTGCTCTGATTGGTCAGACGGCACAGAGCAGATTGATCTGCTCTGATTGGTCAGATGGCCCAGTCTGTTGTGATTTGTCTGCTCTGATTGGTCAAACAGTCCAGTCTGTTGTGATTGGTCTACTCTGCTCTGATTGGTCAAACAGTCCAGTCTGTTGTGATTGGTCTACTCTGCTCTGATTGGTCAGATGGCCCAGTCTGTTGTGATTGGTCTACTCTCCTCTGATTGGTCAAACAGTCCATTCTGTTGTGATTGGTCTACTCTGCTCTGATTGGTCAGATGGCCCAGTCTGTTGTGATTGGTCTACTCTTCTCTGATTGGTCAGATGGCCCAGTCTGTTGTGATTGGTCTACTCTGCTCTGATTGGTCAGATGGCTCAGTCTGTTGTGATTTGTCTACAATGCTCTGATTGGTCAGATGACCCAGTCTGTTGTGATTGGTCTTCTCTGCTCTGATTGGTCAGACGGCACAGTCTGTTGTGATTGGTCTACTCTGCTCTGATTGGTCAAACAGTCCAGTCTGTTGTGATTGGTCTACTCTGCTCTGATTGGTCAGACGACACAGTCTGTTGTGATTGGTCTGCTCTGCCCTGATTGGTCAGATGGCCCAGTCTGTTGTGATTGGTCTGCTCTGATTGGTCAAACAGTCCAGTCTGTTGTGATTGGTCTACTCTGCTCTGATTGGTCAGACGGCCCAATCTATATTACATGGCTATATTACACAAGACATAAAAGTTAATATCCGAAAATGCATAATTTGCTTTGAGCGATGTTCCTGGTCTTATTGTGCACGATTACTCAAGGCATGTTGTTCCAAAGAAAATTTTTGTGTTCTTAATATTTTATTAGAAATTAATAACATGCTCTTCCTCTGTCATGAATAACTTTTATTTTTCACGATCAAGTCAGTTCCTGTTTGATAAAATCACCCCTATCTTCAGTGTCACACGATCCTTCAGAAATCATTCTAATATGATGATTTACTGCTCAAGAAACAATTCTGATAATTATCAATGTTGTAAACAGTTGTGCGGCTTAAACTGTGATTGTTTTTTTCAGGATTATTAGTTCAAAAGAAATATAAATATTTTGTAGATGCCTTTACTGTCACTTTTGATCAATTTAATGTGTCCTTGCTGAATAAAAGAAAAGGTTTGGATAGTAGTGTACATATTCTCAAAGTCAAATGTGCTGCGAATGGGTGTAATAATAATACATTACAAGTTTGCAACTTGGGAAGCTCCGTTTGGAAAGTAGCATCACAAACACCGGTGAACAGTGAGTAGGAACATCTCTCATATCACAGTCATGCAGACGGAGAAGTGAGCCGAGCGTTTGCTGCGTAATGAAAGGGTTTGGACACCAGCAGGTGTGTGTGATACGGGCTCTATTCACGAAGGTCTTTGTGTCTCAGTGTGTGTGTGGGCAGAGGTTGTGCTGAAGCACCTCAATAGAAGCTTTTGCTGCAAAGGCCATTTACCCATCAGCCCCGGCTCTCGTTCCCATCTGTCCGCAAGTGCTTTTCTCCATTAAAGAGACTGCGCTCTTTATCCGGCAGGGCTGTTCTTTTCACCACAACCAGATCCTACACTTTCACATTACTGCATTTTTCTCATATTATATATCGAGTGCATGCGCATCCAAGATATCTCATTTGTGATTTTTCTTTCAACATCAGGGGCACCTTTCGCACCGGGTAGTTCTAGGATCCAGAACTAATGGTTCCCTCAGGAAAGTTTTCCTGGTTGCATTCGCCTCACTTGTTGTTGTGACTTTTATTTTGACGACGCTGAGAACGCCAGAGCCTGAGCCACACAGCGCTCGCATTCTCCTGTTCATTAGTTTACGATCTGTCTAACTCTCCTGTCTAATACGTTATTAGATAGAACTGTTATACATAGAAAGTAGACGTAATGAAAAGTTATTAGCGTATGGGTGATTCTCACGAAAGCTTGGTTTAAAAAATTTCAAACATGAAAATTAAAAAATGCTTGAATTAACAAAAAAAAAAAAAGTAGACATTAGAAACAAAGGGCCCTATCTTGCACCCAGCGCAATTGACTTTGTACACTGACGCATGTATCATTCCTATTTTGCACCCGCGCAAAGCGGGCTTTTCCCTCCACAGACACACGTCGGTTAACTAAGAAATACACTTGCGCTCCCGGGGCGGTTCAGCGCAAAGAGGAGGCGTGTTCCGGCGCAAACAATCCCTGGTGCTATTTTGCAGTTCCAGAAAACAATTCCGCCACTGACCAGAAAAAAACTAGTCTAAAGTCAGTGGCGCGTTGCGCGTACATTCAGATGCTATTTTAGGCGCGCATGCTTGGCCATAATACAGAGTGTGAACAACGTGCATACACTGTAGAGGATTCTCTCATCTACATTTTACTGTTTGCAAATGATACATTATTATAAGGAAAAATATTTAAACACGAGGGAAATCATTGTTGTGTTCATGACGATGGGAAAAATAGGCATAAAGCTTAAACATTTACCCAAATTATTCTATGCATGTTTAACCCAAGCTAATTCGTGTGGGTTTGTCCCATCCCCAATGTCACTTCTCTTTCTTTTACGGCCCTGACGAGAACATCGATCTCCTCGGCTGTGAACCGATTCTGAAGCGCGCTGGTCAATGCGCCGTTATAATAGTATTGCGCCATGGAACAAGCGCACCTCGTCAAAGTCCTTTTAGGCAAGTCATGCCACTCGGCCGCCATCTTGGCAACGCCTCCGGGCAGCTATTTCGGACTAACAAGACCAGGCTCCTATCTAAATGAATGGGCAGAGACTCAGAACTGCTCTTTCACTGGTCACCGGGACATAAAAACTGCATGTATACAAACAGTAATAAAACATGAAAAAAATCGCTTAAAGTTTGATGTCTTTGCCCCAAAATAAGGTTTAAAATGCCTTTTCCCCCACAGGTTATACTTTTACTTCGCATGCGCAAGCGTTCTCTCGCTCTCTGTCGTGCGCGCGCTACTGCTCGCTCGCTCTAGATTCCGGGAGATTTGAACTAATTTGCGGTCATCAGGGAGCCGCTATCAATCTGCGGGAGACTCCCGGAACTTCCGGGAGACTTGGGATGTCTGATATTTACACAACTATCACATATCAAATCTGCCGCCTTTTCAAACAGTAACATATTTTCCGCTGTCGCAAACCTCAACTGTGCGCATGCGTCAGTGGAACCAGACGATAGGCTTAAATGTTTTCCGGCTTGACTGTTAAAAGCAGACGATTGGCTTTCCAGCGGGAGGGGCGGGGCATGTGCATACAACTGCCATCTTTGGTGTTACGGGTTTTCCCTATATAGTTGTATGAAGGATTGAGGAAGTGGCATGTCTCTATATAAATAGTCTCTGACCTCGTTCATCATGCTCTTAAAGGGAATGTGATCTGACGCTCTTATTGGTTTGTTTCCGTTACGCCCAAACCACATGAATAATGAAGCTACTTCAGACCAACCCTTTTTAGATTTGTGTTGAGCGCAAGAGTCATTTATCCCGCCGGGAAAATAGCAACAGCGCCGGGATCCGCCCACAAAGTTACTTGCGCTTTGCGCTTTGACACTTGCGTTTCAGATCGTTAAAATAGGGCCCAAAGTCTGGAGAATTTGTGAACATTAATTTAAAAACATTTACTTACAATTTAAGACCTTTTTGAGCATAATTTCCAAAACAAGTCCTTAAAATCTAATTAACAGTCTGAAAACATCAACACTGTTAGAAAATAAAATAAATTTTCACATTTTTAAAAATGGATTATTAACAGTCATGTGCAGTTACTTAGAAATCTAAAATAATATTTATTTTTAAATTAGCATTCTTTAATTTTTTTGTTTAATTTCTCTCATTACCGCAACACCTTCCACAATTTACAACCTTTTTTATAGATATATTTTAATGAAACCTGACACATTTTCAAAATGATGTGACAAACCTGAAAGAACATAATGTGTAGATACTGTACATGCATTTAAAAGCAAACTACAAATTTTATATTAATTAAATTAACATTTAATGATCATCTGTTGCGGTAATGAAATATAGGTCACAGCGCTCGCATTCTCCTGTTCATTAGTTTACGATCTGTCTAACACGTTATTATAGAACTGTTATACATAGAAAGTAGACGGTAATGAAAAGTCATTAGCGTATGCTGTGTGGCTGATGTCCAGTGTTGCTGAGCAGAAATAATAATAATAATAATTCTTTACATTTATATAGTGCTTTTCTCTGCACTCAAAGCGCTTCACATAGAAGGGGGAATCTCCTCAACCACCACCAATGTGCAGCTCCATCTGATGATGCGACGGCAGCCATTTTGTGCCAGAACGCCCACCATACACCAGCTTACTGGTGGAGAGGAGACATAGTGATGAAGCCAATCAGTGTATATATATATATATGGGGATGATTAGGAGGCCATGATGGACAGAGGCCACTGGGCAGATTTGGCCAGGACGCCGGGGTTACACCCCTACTCTTTCGAAAGACATCCTGGGATTTTTAATGACCACAGAGAGTCAGGACCTCGGTTTAACGTCTCATCCAAAGGACGGTGCTGTTTGACAGTATAGTGTCCCCGTCACTACACTGGGGCGTTAGGACCCACACAGACCACAGGGTGAGCGCTCCCGACTAATCATGTTAGTTGGGTTTTCTCCTCAGCGTAAAGGTTAAGAGGTCCATCTATCACTGTTTTACATGTTCGTAGAGTTAGTTTGTGGAGTAAATATATAGGCTATAATCTGTGTGTTTACATCGCTTTTTTAAAAATATAAAAAAGTCAATATTTCCGTCAATATTTCTAGGAACTATGGAAAGGTTTCTTCAGTGTGAAAGCCCCTATTAAAGGTGAACTAGGAATTATAAGGAATAAAACTTCTCCCGGGAACAACATGACGTTGTTTCACTCTGTAAGGCTTCTTCTATTGCTCCACTTTGAGAGCGGTGATTTATATTTATATATCTCATTTAATTTCAATTCTCTTTTGCTGCAGCCCTCTGGCACATGCCATAACTCATCATTATGTGTTCAATAAGTCAGATAAGCAGTTCAATATTTAATATGTGCTCCCTCAGATTTGTTTGGATGTTATCTGGGTCTCACGGGTAGATGATTCCCACTCGCACGAAGCGTCTGACTGCGGGATAATGTTGCTCGTGTTCATGAAGGAGATCGTGCTGTTCATCATCCTGGCCTCCTCATCTTGTTTTGAATTGTAAATTCTGGTGGTTAAAATCAATAGATGCTTGGATTGGGATTCACACGCGTGGGTGTGTAATTTGGAAAAACATAAGGGCTGATATTGCATCTGACAGGTCATTTATCCCACTTTAGTTAATGTTAAGTGTGGTTGGTGTTGGCCACGGCTGGATTCGGTCATCAAAACTCGGTCTATATTTTCTGTCGCGCTTTGTTTCTACAGAATAAACACTTTGTAAGTTCTGCTGATCTGTTTACCAGGGTGATTCCCTTAGAAAGGCCCGTTCAGTAGATGCATTCACAAAAGCAACAATCAAACAAGGCTGTTTAATTTTTTGTGGTCTGAAGCCGCTCTCAGATATTTGGAGAGTCGTGTAGCTCAGCGGTTCTCAGAGCGATTCATGCATTGATTACAAATCCTGCTGATGGAACTTAAAATGGTCCTTTTGAATAATTGATCACTTGTTTTGGTTAAGCAAAATCAATTTGAAACGCTAAAACTATAATTACTCGTAATTATAATGCAAGTAATGTAGATGTGATGTAAATGTAGGTTAGGCTTTTCCTCTCTAGTTTGATGCAATTAATGTAAGTTTGGGGTCAGTAAGATTTTTTTTAAAAATGTTTTTGAAAGAAGTCTCTGAGGCTGCACTTATTTGATCAAAAATGCAGTAAAAATATTATTACAATGTAAAATAGCTGTTTTCTATGTGAATATGTAGTGAAATGTAATTTATTCCTGTGATCAAAGCTGAATATTCAGCATCATTACTCCAGTCTTCAGTGTCACATGATCCTTCAGAAATCACTCTAATATTAGGATCTGATGCTCAAGAAACATTTCCGATTATCATCAATGTTCAAAACAGTTGTGCTGCTTCATATGGAAACATAGATTTTTCATGATTTTATGATGAATAGAAAGTTCAAAAGAACAACAGTATTTATTTGAAATAGAAATGTAACTAAGTGAATTTTTCAAAATGCAATTTTCAATTGCGCCAAATCGATTTGCTTTCAACCAATAGATTCACACACCTAGTAAAGGTAGCTATGCTGTTTTTTTGTTTGTGAAACGATACTCCATAGATGTCAGATGGGTCATTGATGTAAGGTAATGTCATCACGGGTCAGCAGAGGTGGCGTCCCGTCAGCTGTCAGCTCCCAATCTGTGTTAAAGAGGAAGAGTGTGTGCGCCGCGGGAGGTTCACGTTCACTGACTGACATGTCTGCGTTGCATGAAGATGCTGGAAGCGTCAGGAAGCGTCTCGTGTCTGTCAGTGGGCAACGGGAGGCCGATTTAAGACGAGTTTGAATATCTTGACATCCTTGAGGTTCCACTTCATGCAGGAACAAACCAGATCTGAACATAAATGATATAGCAGGGAAGTGCTATAGGGCACTTAATGTGTCAGAGAACATTTCTGAAGTTTCCCTTAAAGCAATTTATGAAAATAACACAGTGTTTTCACTCAGACATCTTGAAGTCGTAGGAGTGAAGCTTTTTCTGCCAGTTGAATCGGTTGTTCATCTTAAAAGGTCCCTGTGTGGAAAAGATGTACTTAATTTTATTGTTAACTGAATGTGTGGCACTTTAACTTTAGACAGATTTGTTGATTATAATAAACCTCTGATGTTAGTGTTTTCTTATTTGCATGTTTAAAGTCAACATGGAGTCAAAGTTTCATTTTTAATGTTTCATGTTTCATCATTTTTATTCAAAATCGAATATAATTTTTAATGCCAGATCATTTAGTTTACTCAAACCCTGGGCTTTCCTTACAAATCGACTGCAAGCTCGCATTCGGATCCGCCTCCAGCCAATAAACAACCAATGGATTTTTTTCTTTTTCGATTGGTTGTATTGTGCATGATTTATGCATGTTATTAAGTTTTAAATGTATTTTTTTCACAAACTTGCTCTGCCTCTTAAACAACTTTCCCCTTTCAGCTGAGACATGAATTAAATCCTGCCCTAAATTTTCCATCATTGAATATCCTGTTTCACTCAGATTACTAATTTAAGACTGGAAAAAAACGGAAAGAACTGGTTGAGGAACGACCACTCCTCGAGTAAACAAAGGACCTTGCTGAAAATGAACATTTGAACTCCTCCTCGTGCACTATTGAGACGAAGGTCTCTCATCTCTCATCCTAAATCTACATTTCTCATCCTCCACTCTTGCAGAGATTACCCAAACTCACACAAGATTCTATATGGTTTAATGTGAATGATTATCATCGAGTTTTATACATGTTTGGTATCATTTGAAATGTCTCAGTGCGACTGGTACAAATGTCTCATTTCCAAAGAAGTAAAACAAACGATAACAAGGTTTTTAAGAGTTTAGGGATAACTGGCACACAAAGGAATGTGGTCTCTAGACAAACATGTTTCCATGTGAAAGAAGTTTTAGTCTATATAATGAAATGTAGCAAGGGGCTCTGGGCCTTTCTGTATCTCAGATCAGCCCGTGAATGCCGAGACTCTCAGCTTCATGTATCTGTTCTCGTATTTCCAGAGCATTTGATGGTTTGTATTGATTATCTTTGAACTGATTATGAAATTACCGGACATAATAAATTGTAAACATTTGATTTTATTCTAACGGACTCTGACATTATGTTCATTAAAGAATTAAAAGGAATATTCAAACATTCGCTTATATTTAATGATGCACAGATATCATTAAAAACCTTTTCATTTTATGCAGTCAGATGAAATAACGAGAGAATACATATGAGAAAATGTATTGCAGTTAATCAAAAATACTTTGTCACGAGAAAAGACAGTAACACGTAAAGACCTTCCGCGCTGGTCGGATGCCGGACTCGAATCGAGCGCGGGTTTACACTAAAATTAAAGAGGTTGCAAAAAGCATTTCACAGTGATTTTACAGTATTGACAAAAAGTGACATTCAGAGGGATATTTGTTTTTTAATGACCCTACAAGTTCTATTAAACCGTCAAAATATGTGGAATATATATATATATATATATACACACAGTATATTAGACACTTATATATAAGACACTAAACTTGGTTGATGTATTTATCTGACAAAATTACTTGGCAAAAAAGTCAACAGCTATGTAAAAAAATGCATATGGAAAACAAAAGGCTGACAGGAAATAGCTTACATTGACTACAGCATAATCAGTTATTAATATTTCATTGGTCCTCTTTTGTTTTTGCATGTGTTTATAATTTCTGTATGACAGCCTGGCCAAAATTATGTTGGCACAATTTGTCATTTTTTCATTGTGTTATCGCAAATAAAACTCATAAAACACATTTACGCAATATGCTTACATAAATCTTTGAAGATTTAAATAAAGAGTGAAGATACCATTTTTCCTAGGCCGGACATCACTTCTGGCCACTACTGTATAACCAGTTTGCCATTCATAGTTTTTCGGGGGTCAATAAGGTGTGTGAGGTCATGTAAACCGCTCTTTATATAGCAGGCCAATTATTTCTTACACTTACTGCTTATTCATTGTGTGCATGTTTGTTTTTGTTTTGATGTCAAAATGCGATGGCGATTTCAAAATCTCACATAAGCAAGGTTTCTAAAGTCTTGCTGAACTTTCATAATGAGTTGTTTTTAGATGGTTATCAGGTTTTTATTGTGCATGTAAATGCTCTCAATGAGAAGCAGCGTTTCCTCGCTGAGCCCCGGCGTGTTTGGAGCGCGAGGTCATCGCCGCGCACAGATGGTTTGCCTCTTTTTCTTTTCTCTCTGCACTTTTTCTCGCTCGCTTCCTGCGTTATTTTTTTTTTTTTTTGCACGTCCTCTGAGTCCTTTGATTTCCCAGCAGCTCTTCTCTGGCCAGCTGGATGCTCTCCAAAACCTGCACCCATCCTCCTGGTTTAAAGCGCCGTCTCCTCATCTTTTAGCCGTGCTTGTGATTTATGCCGCAATTATATTATGTAACATATTCAGATACGGTGTCAAGCTATCAAACACGTAGGCTACATGTGGTTTTGATATGGCATGGCTATTGACATCAGAGCATAACTTACTGCGACTGATTGGCCTGGTGTCGTCTAATAAAGAAGAGCGTATCAGGTTTCTAAACTGGGTGTCACTTGTCTGGGCTTTAAGTGAAACTGATTTAGGAGCCTCATCTACAGCTGGCCGCAAAAGACGATGGTGAATCGAAAGTGATTTTCTGCTTGTGTAACACCGGCGGCTGCAGCAGGTTCAAGTTGTTGAAGCATCATAGAACAGACATCAGAGACGAGAGCGATAGGCGCCAGTATATCAGTCTGAGAAGACGGACTGTTATCTGATTAATAGACAAATGAATGCAGCAGCCGGGGCTGAGAGCATCAGTGTAAATCACTATACCTCATCTAAGGCCGAGATGCTCGAAGACCACCCATACGATGTCATATCCTGTGCATAAAACACATACGTGCTCTACTGAGGCGAATACATTTCTTTATCCGATAAGAAGACAAACAAGGATGGAAACCCTTTTACTGAATAAATCAGCAGAGACTGTGATCGGATAACTGGACTAACCAGTGGACCAATGCATGAATGCAATGATTTGGTTTAATTCCCCCCAGAACCCACTGCGCAATGTGATGTCAGAGTTACGTCATTTTTTGATGTCCAAATTCGTTTCACTGAAGGGGTTGTTTTGTAACGCCAGACGACGTCTTTTTTCGACGTCTACGACACGTCTAATGTTGACGTTCCTGGGACCTCCGTGTAAGGGTTATTTATAGTCCAAAAGTGGTCGTTTGTGGACGTCTTTTCAACATCAAATTTAGTTTTTATACAACTTCTATAACTGTAGTCCCATGTTTCAAAAGGGTGGAGGACATGTTTTCTGTACCATGTATTTACATTTATGCATTCGGCAGACGCTTTTATCCAAAGTGACTTACATTGCATTACAGATTTAAATTCCTATCAGTTCTTGCTTTCCCTGGGAATCAAACCTATGATCTTGATGTTGCTATAGCGCCAACACTCTACTGTTTGAGCTAAAGCATTATACCTTTGTCTCCAGTTCATATTTGTAAGTTAAAAAATATTACATAATAACCATGTAAATTTCCTGCACATGTCATAGACGTCCAAATGCTGTCTAAAAAAATTATCCAGTTCAAAGGTCAAATGTTGAATGTCAATATGACATCCAAGTTGAGTCATGGTTGGACGTCCAAATAGTGGACTTAGTTTGGACGTCGAATAGATGTCCAGAATTGGTCATGGACCGACGGAGCCAATATAGACATGATCTGCACGTCTATCCGATGTTTAGAGGGAAGCGTCTCAAACGAGTGTGTTCCCGAACACCAGCATCCGAACGCTAGAGAACATGACAGCGTTTATTGTGTTTCGTCTGGCGCTCTGAGAGGAAAAATAGTACGATTGGAGAAACATATGTTTTTATTACTGATATTTTGTGTTCATTTCTCTGGAAGTGACAATTTTGTTCTCTTGAACACATTGGATGGAAACGCTGCTTTACTTGCAATTGTTTTATATGATAGTTCAATTTTGCACGTAAGTTAAATTTGCAGCTTTAGATGATAGCAGCTGATCAAAATAAATAAACAACCTGCAATTGTTACCTTACAGAGATATTTCTACCAGATTTGACCCATCAAAATTAATTTTTTTGGTATACATTTATGCATGTTGGTTAGTTCTGGGATGTTACATAATATTTTTGAGTTGAATAAACCAGTTAATTTAGATGTTACCATTTATTTTCAATTTAGGGAATCAAACCATTCTGTTTCCTTTAACAATTTCTTCCGCACTCTTAAAGTACTAAAATTTAAGTCAAAGTATTATTAACTTTTATTTAATTTAAGTAAATACTAAACAAAAACAATACTATTTTAGATAAAGATTATTTTTAAATAAAGTATATAAAGCTTGTGGGGTGAAATAACAGCACTGTTCTTGAAGCAAATACACTTACAGTTTCACTATCAGTCGAGACGCTGCGGCTGAACACTGAGATGCACAGACTCAGATAATTCACACACACACTTAGATAGACTTAGATAGACTTCCTTTATTGTCATTGTACAAAAAACACACAGTGAAATTTGACAACGAAATGTCGATTACTTGGCTGCCAGTATAACAAAGCTAAAACCTTATTCCTACACAATAAAAATAAATATACTTCCTATAACTAAGAGCTAGCTATATACAGGGTAAGAGCATATAGAGCATATATATACACATTTTTGCACTGAGTTATTACAAAAAGAGTAATCAATAAAAATTGCACTGAGTTTAGCAAAAAGAGACATTAAGTTGGAGACACAATTTAGGCTAAGCTGAGGTGCTTATCCATATGGGGAGTAGTATTAAGCAGTCTGATGGCCAGGGGAAATCTTAATCACTTAATCTCTCTCTCTCTCTCTCTCTCTCTCTAATAACTGGATTAATAACTGCATTAGATTGATATCAATGTCTCAAGTCTCCGTTACAAGCTCTAAAATTACGTTTTGGAATTAGCAACAGAACGTTTTAAAGGACAAAAACCTGACAAATGTCTTGTAATAAAACATCTGAACAATGTCTTGAAGTGTGGTAACCGTAGTATAAGCGGATTAATTGACTTTTCAGAAAATAAGGCACACCCGAGGTGTAACGGCCAATCCGCATCATTACCGCATCATTACCACCTCGGGTGTGCCTTATTTTCTGATAATTCAATGGCCCGTTGTCAATCATTCCTTACTTAAAGTATTAAGATAAATAAATAAAAAATAAAATAAAAAACAACATGAGGTTACTAGGAATGGGGTTTTTCAGGATTTTAACATTTCTGACTAATTTCTGAACGATTCTTAATTAAATAAATAAATAAATAAATATAATAAAAAATATATTTGTGTGTATATTTATGACTCACAGCAAATCTCTAAATGTGCATGTTTAACTAAACATTGTTATGAAATATAACTTTAATCTACTTAATCTTAACTCATAACTCTTGTAATTTCAGCAGACCTTTCTGAGTGTATCATTTTGATTTGGGTTCTCATGAAATCCTCGGTGGAAGTTGTTTTGCCCTCCTCCTTCCCGCCGTGTTGATTGAAGAGTGTGTGTGCGTGTGTGTGTGTGTGTGTGTGAAATTGCGTTGGCCTTTAACTGGTTCCAGACTGTGCGTTCACTGCTCAACCACATGCCGTGTTTCTGCTGAAGCCCCCGAGGGCCGCGGTTTATCACACCGTCCGATGGGTAACAGAGTTGACATTCAGTACGCCGCTGGGTTGAGTGAGGCTAATAAAACTGGCTTTCCATTCTCTCTCTCTTCCTCAGATGGACCAGGTTCAGAAAGCTGTTTTACATCACACGTTCAGCGCTTCGGCCTCGGCTAAAAGGAAAGCGGTCTCGTGTGGCGTGTGCCAGCTGAGGTTTAACTCACAGGTGAGTGTGTGTTCACCCTGACTCTGATATTCCCACCTAAAAAGATATAATCATCCAACACAGTCGAGATGATGCAATAAAGCCAGTATTACGGTAAAGCCAGGTAGTTTAATTGCTTTGATTGTGTGTTAGTTGTCTTATCACTTTCTGCATCTGTTTGTGAAATTTAATAGTTTAATAGTTTTCAGAAATTAAATTTCTGTGCTTATTTACTCACCTATATATTGTGACGAACCATTGGAAAACTTAAAAGTATTCACTCAAGCAGGGCTGTTTTTCTGATTCAAATAATTTGATGCACAAACGCTCATTGGATTTTGATTCATTTACATTTATGCATTTGGCAGACGCTTTTATCCAAAGCGACTTACATTGCATTTCAAGGTACACATTTTACATTCTTATCAGTTCTTGCTTTCCCTGGGAATCAAACCCATGACCTTGGCGTTGCAAGCACCAATGCTCTACTTTTTGAGCTACAGGAAAGCTTCAATTCAATTCAAAAGCCCGACACTATGTTCCTGTCTAGGTTTTTAGTGTATTTCATTTATAATGCTACCCTGGAAATCCAGAGTTCTCGCTAGAGCACGATTTGGGTTTGCTTAGCGAGTCACTCTGGCATTGAGTAATAATGCTCATTAACTATGCCCTTGAAGCCGAGCTGCACCAATCACATCGGTGTATCTGATATAGGCGGGCCAGAGGTGAGCTAACAGATGAAGACAGCGCTGCGACGTCGAAGTCATTAGTAAACATTGCAAGATGGCTATGGTCAAGGATGAACACCAGTTGTTTAAACGGCTTTGGCCGCTACAATGAACGAGTTTTCGTATGCGTTTTTTCGTATTCATGATTGGGTGGCTCTAAATTGTCAAAACACCATTCAAACACCATTCAAACTGCTTGCTACGGATGCGAAAAATGCAGAAAATCGAACCGGATCCGATTTTTTAAATGACGGACGAAAGTTTCGGAGCCAGTGTGCAAGCGTTATTGACATAACGTGAGGTAAATTAATTTTTTAACGTGCGAAAATTTGGGACGCAAATTTCGGACTCAGTGTGCAAAGGCCTTAAAGGTGACCTATAATTCAAAATTGAATTTCCCTTGGTATAGTCAAATAACAAGAGTTCAGTGCATGGACATGACATAGAGTGAATCTCAAACTGGACTGTTTTCGCGTTCTCGTTTAATTCATGTTTATGGAAAACACCCCTGAAAAACGGTCAGTTCTCCACACAATACCGACTGTGACGCAATAGTCGGGATCATTAATATGTATGCCTCCACATTTGCATATGCCAGCCCATGTTCAATGACAGGCGAAACTGCGCAGCCGAAGCATAGCAGTTGCTCAGTGTTTGGATGTACACATGAACACAAAAGTATTTTTTAGTTCCTTCATCCGAGCCTCTGAAGAAACAATGGCTTACTTTTATTTTTTCTGGAAATTTCCAAACATTTCACCGACGACTGTTTCCTCAACTTGGGCCAATACAGAGCTGGCCTCGGATCAGCTACCAAGCAACACTTTCTGATGTGTAATTGTTCAAGTTCAGACAGGTAACCTTTCTCTCAAAATCGTTCAATACTGTTTATGCATCAGTAAGTCAAGCCAGTGACTAAAATATCAACTTCACATCGTTTCTTTTAGTAGGATGAAAAAAAAACGTATTTAAATTGTGAATAAATTATATACAGAAAGCGATCAAAGAACAATCTTTCCACAGCGCGAGTTTATCTGGACACTTGCCAAACTCGTTATGAATTCAATGACGCACGTTACACTGCACAGCGAAGCTCTTACTGTATTTACATGATCGTGTTTGCATTGGGGAAAGCATTAGAGAACAGAAACTGCATTGCAATGATAAGATCTTCATTCTCGCGACCAACAGACTGTCCTCTGCTGCTCAATGCTCAGTCATCACAGCAACATTGAATGTGATGGGAATAGATCTAAATACTTTAAAAACATCTCACGATTCGTTAATCTCGATAGCTGTAATAGTAAAAACGTATAATAGCTGTAGTAAAAGTATTCGAGAGAGTTTCACATGTAATACATAGCTATTTCATATGCAAGCATGTCAGCCAATCACAGCAGAGGCCGGTTCCACACAGCAGACACGCCCCTTCAAACAGAGCGTTCAAATCAGAGGCTAAAATCCGGGTGGGAAAAATGCCTTTTATTTCTAAATTATGACTATTTTTGATCTAAAAAACATACTAACATTATAAGGGCAACCCAGGAAACATTATAAAATAATATAAAAAACCACTCTAGGGCACCTTTAAACCTTGGCTTTTACATAAAAGAGGAACAGAAGACGCCGCTCGAATCGTTCCTTTGCAAGAAGAAAGTTTTTTCTGGTTTGCCGACCGGATACGGCAAGAGTCTAATCTACCCGTTATCTCCGCTGGTAGCGAAGCGTATGGGGCGTATTGTTGTGATTGGTCGTAGTGTTATCCAATTGCGTGCAGTGAGATTTTCAAATGCATGCTTGGTGCCGCCCCTCGAGCTGGGCGATTTTCATTACTCAATGCCAGACCCTTAATCTTTCGGATTTGGGTCTGGAGTTCCAGGCTATTATAATGCACACTTTGCTTACGAGAAATACATGTTCTCTCTCTGCTAATGCTGTAAATGATACAGGACAGTGTTTCAAACTGATTCAAACACTAACCTGTCTTTCATTAGCCATAACCATTCATTAAACAAGCCGTTTCATAAAGAGTCATTCATTTCAAGAATCAAACTTCATTGGCCGTGTTGTATGCGCTTGATTCGATGAAAAGAACCAGTGATTTGGTTTTGAATCAGACTACATTGGTGACGCTATCTGTTTTTGATTCACTATAAAGAAACTTTTTGTGAGAGTCATGTTTTTGCTGTATGTTTTATTTTTATTTTTTATTCTCAGTAAAGAAGCGGTTTATAGGCTAAGAATCGTTAGTTTCATGAATTGGGCTACACTGGTTGTGCATTGTTTTTAATGTATAATAAAGAATCAATTCAGAAGAGTCATTTGTTTTATGAATCAATATCTCTACCCTACTGTACATACATGGATTTAAAGTATTGATACACCGTGTGTAAAATAAGTAAAGAAGTCCTGCCCATATATGTGATCCATTTATACTGTGAGAAATGACCGTCCAGACATCTATTATGCTGAGGTTATAGACGTGCACTGACTATATTCATTGAAGGTGACTTTGAAATGGCCAAGAGGACAATTTTATTTTTCGGCCTTCATCCATCCCGTGTCATTTTCAATTCAGGAGAACGTTTGCCTGTGTGCCACGCTTTCATCAGAGGCATTTAATCCAAATATGATTATTTAAAAACAGCATTGCCCATATCCTCTCTATTAGGTGCTCATTTACACCGTCACTGTCAGATATTAAGCTGCAATATCCGCAAGACTGAGGCCTATCAAAACAGTAATCACAGCTCATCATGGGAATCCGTCAGAACCGTGTGACAGGATGAAGGGGCGGGGCTTCGGTTGACCAATCACAGCTCCTGTAGCTCTCCAGTAGCCAATCACAGAGAGCGCCTGGGAGAGATTATGCATTCAAATCACGCCGCATGCACAGCGAAACCTCATTATCATTGGTCGTTTGTGCTCCAGCTTCCAATCAGCTCCAATCTGAGCACGGGAAGCCTTTACATGGCACATTTTTCAAAAAAATAAATGGCTTCTGGAGAGTTGCAGAGTCCAGCCAGACTTTCTGGGTGACTTTTGAAAAATGACATTTGGTTTTCATATATCGCCACAGGTCTATTTGAATACGAGACACTTGGTTATGGATTCTTCTGGGTGTATGAATTATAAATACAGTTTATAATGGTGGGGGAGAGAAAACCTAGTCAGTTGTTGAAGAGCTTCTGCTGGTTGCTGCCGAACACAGGCTGTGTCTGTAATGTCCTCTGGCCGTGATTGATTGATGGCGTCCCGGTGCCGGTGCCGGTCTCAGTTAAAGGCTCGGGTGCCGAGCGGGCTTTCTCCTCGCTCGGGCGTTTGCTCTCGGCCCTCACTGTGACTCCTCTTCCGTGTCGTGCCTTTAATGAATGCTTGATTGCGGCACAGATTACACATGACATTTATCATGTGTCACTGCATTCTCCCCTGTGATTGGCCGACGAGACCAATAGCTGGAAGGTGTCGAGAAACACCCCATTTATCTTGGTGTTAAAGCTATTTTCATAACACTATCCCGCTCAAATGATGTGTTACTTACAAACCCCCGTGATATAAATCTATATGATTATGATCCATATCCCGCACTGCTATTGTACAAATACAATATATCAAAAGAAGACTGATCTGTCATGACGTCTTATTGCTTTTCATAACGGTATATCTGCCCTTAATGTCCTTATAAAATTACCTCTCTGGCAAGCAAGCTGATGTTGTAAAGACATGCATCTTGAGAGGAATGTTATGAAATATGTTGTTTGCACGATATTGAACTGAAAGCTCAACAAAGCAAGTCTTAGTAAACTTAGTGTTTTACTAAGAGACATAGACTAGCTTATAAATTATGCTATGGAAGATAATACAGTTTTATGGACGGTAATAAATAATACATACATTTTATATTATTCCTAATTTAAAATGTTTCAATTTAATTATTAAAATATGGTAAAATGGTAAATGGTAATGGTAAATGGACTGCATTTATATAGCGCTTTCACAGACCCAATGGCCACCAAAGCGCTTTACATATTGCCTCACATTCACCCATTCTCTCACTCATTCATACACCTCATTCAAAATAAATATAATTATTTATGATTATTGTGATTTAAAAATATATATATATTTATTTTTTTATTTTATTTATTATATATATTTTTCTAACTTATTTTTCTAACTTATTTTTCTAACTCCCCAGTGAACAAAAATGAAAAAAATATTTATTGTAGTATAAAGTTTTATATTCCTATTTATAATATTTTTAATTATTTTTAAATATTATATATATTATTTAATTATTTTTAAATATTTTTATATTCCTAATTTATAATTATTTAAGGGGTCATATAATGATACATGCACTTTTACAAGTTGATTGTACTGAAATGTGTGTTGGCAGTGTCTGTACACAACCATCATATAATGATAAAAATCCATCAGTGTTTTTTTTTTTAATCTCCTTATGTTTTCCCCTGCCTCAAATCAAGCCGTTCGACCGTGTGACGTCACACGGTCGGACGCCCCTCCCACGATTGTTGATTGACAGCAGCGTTTCAACACAGACCTGCCCTCGCTCGTGATCGAGCTGTCAATCATAGTCCGCGCGGACCGGCGCGGTCATTGATATGCTGGAGCACTGTCTGTGCGATTGTGGTGTTCTGTTCTTGGGTGTAATAACGAACACAGTCATTTTAATGTTCCTAAATCCGAACCGCTTAAGACGCAGTGGCTGAGTTTGTTTTCGAAGGGAATATTCCCCACGAGCAACGTCAATGCTCTCATGTTTGAGCGAATCATTTCACACACCAGACTGCTTTATAAACGAGGATCAGTATAAAGCTGGTTTTGCTAAGAAGCTGCTCCTGAAAAAAGGATCGGTACCAGATATTCGTGTTCCTGCTGAACCTCCAGAAGAACTGAAGTGAGTGAACCTTTTATTAACCTTTATTTTAATATTTATATTAATCTTTGCAAATCGCTTGCACGCTTCACTATGAATGCGTCTAAGGTTTACACTCAGGGTACATTACGGCATGTTTTCTATGTACGACGTTCACAATATAATCATCACAATCCCACGTTTATAATGAACAACGCGTTATGGTTATTGTGTTATTGTGTTACAAGCGGTGTACGCACAGAACAGAGAGGCGGAGTCAGCAAAGTTTATTATCATTTAAAGGCATATGCACTGAAACGGCGTGCTGAAAACAGAGCTGTTTTTGACCAGGTAAAATAAGTGTTTTCTTACAATACTAATGAGAATTTTTAATTAAAGTATATTACAAACTTTTAATTTAGATGCTAAAGAATCATATTAGCTTGTACAAAAATGGCATTATATGACCCCTTTTAAAAAAAAATGTAATTATTAAAATAAATATAATTATTTATAAGTATTGTTTTTTAATATTTATATATTTGATTTATTTATTATTTTATATTATTTTAACTTACAATTGAATAATGGAAAATACTATATAATAATGCAAAATACAGTTTTATGACCAGTCATATAGCTTACTTTTTATAATCATGAATAATTTACAATATTTAAATTTAATCCTAATGAATATTTATTGCAACTATTTATATGTATTTATTTTATTATTTAATTTAAAAAAAAACTGACCATTGGCAAAGAGTTTAACTTAAGCATGTGTGCCTTTTGTTGTTCACGTTTAATTTTTATAATCTATAATATTTTATAATTATTTAATAATTCATAATAAATTTGGACTTTATAAATTGTGACATGTTTCATGCCGCAATGCATGCCGGGAGCCATGATTTTAATACTATGGTGGCTCCCAGCATGCATTGCGGCATGAAGCATGTCACCATTGTTGAGATTCATATGCTGATTCTTTATGTCTGTGTGTGTGTCAAAAGACTTTTTTTCCCATAATGTATTTTAAAATTCAGAATCCAGAATGTCTGATCTGCTGCAAAAACGTTTTACTTGTAAAATATTAATTAAAAATAAATCACTTATGGTCAGAAATAAGATTAGGGTTTTATTCTAGTTTATGAGGCTGAAAACTTGATCTTGGTTTCTTTCTTATAGCAACAAATTATGTGTTTTTCTAAACACTGTTACAAAGACCAAAATGGTGATGACCAAATGATTTTAAATAGAAAAATTCCAATAGACAAAAATTTTTGAATTGGTTCAACTACAAAAAATTTGTTACAGAATAGTTGCACCTCTCCAGAAAACAAATAATGTCAAGTTGACTCAACTAAACGTTTTGTGTGTGTGTGTGTGTGTGTGTCACACAGAAGTTGAGTCAACAAGAAAAAGCTAGTGGAAATAACTACTAAGATTTTTGTTGTTGTACTAGCTTAATTTTTTTACAGTGTGCTTGCAAACACGTAGTTGTGTACCCTAGCATCTGCGTCTTTGTTATTCGCATGCCTGTCATGTTTTTGCATATAGCGAGGTCGTCGACTGCCTTATTTATTCAAAGAAGTGTGTGTCCGTCTCTGACTAGCCTCCTCCCACTGTTAGCAATGTCAGACAGGCGTCCAGGAGTTAGCGGAGAGCTAAACAAGGGCAACTAAAAACGGTGTGTATGGCCTGGTCAAACTGAGCCATAATAAATCTGGTTTGAAGGTGAAAGCAAGTGCGTTTGATGCATTGTGCCCACGGATATTAACAGATTTGTTTTTTTCCGTTAACACTTTACAATAAGGTTCATTAGTTAACATTAGTTAACATGAACTAAGAATGAACAATACTTCTACAGCATTTATAATATTAATTTCAACATTTACTAATACATTATTAAAATCAAAGGTTGTGTTTGTTAACATTAGTCAATGCAAACATTAACAAAAAATAATAAATACTGTAACAAATGTATTGCTCATTGTTAGTTCATGTTAGATAATACATGAACTAATGTGAACTAATGAATCTTATTGTAAAGTGTTACCGTTTTCCCTAAAGTCATCCTCGTGAGCTGGAGGTGTAATGTATTGGACTTTATCATAGGGGATAATAACCTCACACACGTACGAATCTTTTCTTCTCTGTCACACACTTTAAACCACACCATTACTCAGACTAGGCCAAACCTAGTGAGCTGCCTATATAGGGAACATACAAATATCACTCCTCAAACGGGAGACTCGACTCCCTATTGATTTCAATTGAGTTTTGCGATAACATGCTTCTGAGATTATGATGTAATGCGTACATAAGCATAAGATGCATTACTATTGGGTTAAATAGTTGATTATTTAATTATATATAACTTGGTAATGCATGAATCAGAATGCATGAATCTGTTAATCAACTGAAAATTACAGTCAAAATTATTATATGATATGCTGATTATTTCATCATTCCAGTTTTAACCAGGCACTAAATTAATTAACGTCGTGAATGTTTAATTAAAGTCATTGTCATTCTTTCCGGCACAAAAACGTCTCCTTTATATGTAAATTAAGCTCATTATAGATTGCACCTTATTCACAGACGTCTGTCCTGTTTGACTGGTGCAATTAAAGTTTGCTAGATCACATTGAATCAATATTTATTGATAGATTTATTATTATATTATTATAGATATATAATAACAAATCTAGATATTATATATCTATAATTATAGATATATTAAAGATATTAAATTACTGTCGCAGATGAAAACATTGAATAGACATAACATTACAAATTAATGTCTTGGATAAAAAAAACAGACAAATTTACTTACTTTTTTTTTAAACTTAATTAATGATTGTTATGTTAATAAATGTTATGTTGTGTTGGTACAATGTTGAAAGAGAAAAGCTACAAACAGAATATTTATATTATATATATATATATATATATAAACTGACCTTAACACATTTTTTATATATGATTAAATATACTGGTGGTTATATATTTAAGACAGGTATATTATAATTGTAACCAATATATTGTCAATATAATTTAATTATCAGTATAAGTACAATTTAATTATGCAATTATTATAGTGATCAATTTAATGTAACTATTTAATTTTCAATAAATATGAAAGAATCTAATTAACAGTACTTGATATATTTTATTGTTATGTTATATGTGCCTTATGTTATATACTGTGTATACATATACAGTATATATATATATTATAATTGTTATTAATAATTTCTTAAATGATGTTTGCTAATCTTATATCAAAATATAACCGGTTCCCGTTTATATTAACCAACATTTGTACATTTTAAATTCCTCTCTCCAATGTTTCAAAGCATCTTGGGTGAATTAGGTTTTTGTTTCATTTCCCCCGTTTCATTGTACAGCACATCACCTGTGGTGCCTTAACATCTGCAGCATAAGTCTACGGCTCATTAGGCTTTGGAGCAGATCCAGAGAGTCCACACATATTGTGCAGCATCTTTGTGCTTTACCTATAGGATTCACACACTGAGAGCTGTATTTGGCCTGGGTTAAAGATGGCCGCCTCGGCACATTCACCCTCACGGATGCATGGGTTCTGCTCGCTGGTTTGATGTGGACACACGTGAGCTTGTTTGCTCATGATGGCTCAGAGTCTGGTCTGATGTTGCTAACACCTGGTCTGGGCTGGCCCTCTCCACGGGTTGGCCTGTTTTGTGTTTCCTAGAGCCAGGCATTGGCCCACTACAAAGGCACCAAACACGCCAAGAAGCTGAAATCCTTGGACGCGCCCAAATGCCTCAAACACAAGAGTTCCCCGGTCAGCAGGGAAAACGCCAACAAGGATCCTCCTAAGAGCCTTTCTCCCTCGACCGGGAACACTGTTGGAAAAGGTAAGAGAAGAGGCGTATTTAATGCTTGAAAACATCACTGTTACGACTCATGCTTGCTCGAATAAACTCCTAACCCTAAATATTCAACTGTTTGCGACAAACATAAATGATGACTCAGATCTCGTGGCTTTGAAGCTTTGTTGTTTCTTTTTTAAAGTGAGCATTTGCTTTTTTAATGATTGGCGGATGATAAAACAGCAATTAAAGACTTGAGGTGCATCACATTTAGCGTTGTTCAGGTCGCAGGTAAAACAGAAAGCTGTTGCGATCATTTTGCGTGCAATGTTTTAGTAAAAGGACGTGTCTCATTGGAGTCAAAATTATGATTCGTATTAAGAGCTGTATTTAATTGCACCAAAAAAAAACAATATTGCAATGCAATTTTTTTTTTAAGATTTATTGCGAGTAAAATGGCAAAATAAGCAGACTTGAGGTATAGTCACATACATTTACCATTGGTTGGCAAAATTTCGCAGGTGACAAAAAAGCGTGACTGGATGTGATGAAATACAATGAGTGATAAACATATAATAAACATCCGAAGCTATTCTGCTGGCAAAACCAACCAACCCTGAATAAATCATCAAAATGATGATTCATTTAGTGAAAAATCTGGCAAAATACAAAGCTGTACTCAATTGCAAAAAAAAATGCGTGTAAACAAAACTAATAAAAAAAATGAAACTTGCGAAATACAATGAACGAAGAACTAAAGAAAAACTCATCCAAAGCTACTGTGCAGTCTAGCAAACACACCAGCCGAAATCACGTCTGTCCGACAACCTCTTAATAATGGACAATTTTATACTATTGACGTTTTACTAAGCTTTGCTAAGTTACGAATCTCCACGCAGAACATCTGAATCTGAAAGGAAATTTGCATAGGACAATTTCGATTGCACATGAAAGTCCATCAGGCGAAATTATTGCGCCGATTTGCCGCTGAAATGACTGGATTTTGCTCAGGAAATTGAATAGAGTAATGTGAAATGTGAGCACACCTTTACATCGAGTCAAATCTAAAGATCAGCAGCCGGTTGCAAGAAACACCTGAAGTTAACAGAGAAACAGTTCTGTTGCGACTGAGGGTTTTCTTACTGTAACTGAAGGGCTTTCTTTGATGCATCTGGTCCCAGAATATCAGAAACTTGAGTGTTAATTCAACCTGGGCCGGTAAAAGCCACCCAGAACGCTCTAGCATCAAAACGGCGAGTTTTGCACGAGCAAAGACCACTCCGAAAAATTTAAGAATCGGCTTGCTTTTTACTGCTTTTATGTGCAACAGAGGAAACATTCATCATATTTCCCTGGACAAGAGTTGACCTCCACTTCTATTTCTATCACAAAGATCTCTCTCTGAACTGGACCACAAGAAATATGTTTCAAGAATCGGCTTAAAGGCCATCATTTCTATCCGCTGTCTCTCAGTACTTTAGTTGATGTTGCACCAGTACAAACTTCATATTCATGTGCGCCGGTGGAAAATAGCCTGACGCTCACTTCAGGTTCTGCTTTTCATTGACCTCTCCTGGTCTTGATGTTCTTCCCCAGTGAAGAGAGGTTATATATCGCTCTCGTGGTTCATTAGGCCTCGTACTGCTGTTTCAGATGGTCCAAAGCAAACAGCATCCTCCTGTGTGTGTGCGTGTGTGTGTGTGTGTGTTAGCGATCCAGGGGTTGACTATATTCTCTGCAGGATTACAGCTGGATCAGGCGGCTGGAGTTTAATGGCACAGAATTGTGTACGCAAGCACATTGTGAGATTAGGTGCACTCAACACATGTCTGGAACCTGTTCTGGAACCAGTAATTTACTCCACTTCTTTTTTTGTTCTGCTTGTTTAAGCCCAGCAGTCAAGTTCGCCCAATAAAAAAAGTCTATTTGTACTCAAACACCTGGTGTAATCTAATTTATAGCAAAAGTGTAGCCTGAAGTCAGGTTTGTCTTATAAAGCAAAGCCTCGTCTCAATGAGCCGGATGACATGTCTTTAGATGCAACAATAAACGCATAAACACAAAAGATGCACTAGTGTCAGCAGTTTGTGTGTTGTGCAATTCATAATAACATGTGTCTGTTACCAGGAGTTCTTGTCAACACTTTGGGGTGAATTCACTAAATAGTTGCAACAGTTTTTGGATAGTTGCATTTTTTTGTGCATTTTTTTCTTCAGAAACAAATAGTTTTAAATCTTTTTTGTTTTACTGTATTGAAGTCAAAATGTCGACTCGTATACAGTAGTGGCCGAAAGTGATGTCCAACCTAGGAAAAAAGTGACATCTTTATAAGTAAACATTTATTAAACATATGTCATATTGCGTTGTTGTGCTTGGAGTCGATTGTTTTATTTGTGATAATAACGCAATAAAACATGAAAAATTGTCCAGACATCAGTTTTGGCCAGGCTGTCATACAAAGAAATTGTGAAAACAAGCAAAAACAAGAGAGAACCAACGAAATATTAATTACTGATTATGTTGTAGTCAATTTATGATTTTTCCTGAGCTTTTTGTTTTTATGTGCTTTTTTTTTTTTGCATAGTAAAATAAAACCTGTTGCTGTAGTGTATTTTTTGCCAAATAATTTTGTCAGATAAATACCTTAACCAAGTTTAGTGTCTTCTTTCTTCCCAAATATTTTAAATATTCAAAAAATATAAAGCAGCATCACTTTTGGCCACTTTTAGTAGTAAAAACAAAAATGTATCACTTTTTCTATTAACATCCTTTTGCATTTACTTGTATCATTTCTTTGCATACATTGTTTTTTGTTTGTTTGTTTAATACAGTTTTGTCTTCTACTTCATGCATCATTATTTTGACTGCATGGCAATCCAGTTTAAACGGGCACTAAATGTGCTAAAATAAGGATGCACTGTATTTAAATAAAGTATTTTCTATTCTTTCCAGTGCAAACATGCCTTCTTTCCAATGAGGCTCATATTGATTGTGCCTTAATCATAAACCTGTGCTATTGTGGAGTTACTCAGCGCAATCACTACATTAGATTATGATAATGTGCTTCCACTCTTTAGTTCTCTGAAGAATGGGATTTGCACCAAGCCCACTGCAGGTTTTGTGTGTCGCTACGTTTGCGTCATTATCTGATTTGCATAAATGCGTTGTGCTAAAACAACTCGTGCACCACGTGCAAATAAATAGTGCTATCAGCAGGAGCAATTCATTTTAGTCAATTCTCCCCTTTGGATCTCTGGAATGGAAACGCAGGGATCGGTGACCTACCTCTGCCGTTATCAGGAAACTAATCGAGCCGGTGTATTGTTTGCATTAATAAGGCTTGCGAATAAAGAAAGGCACCGTGACCCAGTTGAGTACATGATCATGCAGGGCCAGAAACCTCCCGATAAATCACGGCACATCACACCGAACGCAGCACAACACCCGACCGATTCGCTGAGTGTGCGGCGAGCGGGGCGTTTGTTTGTCAAAATGCCACTCGGTAATGAATATTAATGTGCGGAGATGTCAGAAAGATGAATTGTGGGGGCGGGTGAAAGCTGCATTATCTCGAGTTTATTTGCCGCATGTAATGAATAGCAGAGGCTGAGACACTAATAGATGAGCTTCAGAGAGCAGAAAGAAGCGCTGGAGAGACTCGGCTCCTGTGGAGGGGCTGTTTAATGTGTTTAATGCAAGGTTGTTGTCTTTTTCTCCCATTAAATTCAGTCCGGATTGGGAAGGGAATAATGTGTGGGAAGAAAACATGTACATGTGTTGGAGTTGTTTGTTATGTTCCACCTTGATGTTTCTTCATTATTAGTGAGTTTCTTGGCTTGGGGCTTGTCTATAAACTTTAGCATGCTAATTATTTTGGACCTCGCAATAAACACAGACTACAGGTCGGACAGGTGTATTTGAGAATAAAAGTAAAACAACAAATTGTTTATTTTTTTATTTAAATGTATTCATTCTTCACTGTAAGGTTCAAAGTTCATTTATACAAACATACACTTTGGCCCTATTTTAACGATCTAACATGCAAGTGTCAAGCGCAAAGCGCAAGTAACCTTGTGGGCGGATCCCGGCGCTGTTGCTATTTAACCGGCGGGATAAATGACTCTTACGCTCGACACAAATCTAAAAGGGGTTGGTCTGAAGTAGCTTCATTATTCATAGGTGTGGTTCGGGCGTAACGGAAACCAATAAGAGCGTCAGATCACATTCCCTTTAAGAGCATGATGAACGAGGTGCGCTTGTTCCATGGCGCAATACTATTATAACGGCGCATTGACCAGCGCGCTTCAGAATCGGTTCACAGCCGAGGAGATCGATGTTCTCGTCAGGGCCGTAAAAGAAAGAGAAGTGACATTGGGGACGGGACAAACCCACACGAATTAGCTTCGGTTAAACATGCATATTATAATTTGGGTAAATGTGTAAGCTTTATGCCTATTTTTCCCATCGTCATGGACACAACAATGATTTCCCTCGTGTTTTAATATTTTTCCTTATAATAATGTATCATTTGCAAAAAGTTAAATGCATCTGTGTAGATGAGAGAATCCTCTACAGTGTATGCACGTTGTTCACACTCTGTATTATGGCCAAGCATGCGCGCTTAAAATAGCATCTGAATGTACGCGCAACGCGCCACTGACTTTAGACTAGATTTTTTCTGGTCAGTGGCGGAATTGTTTTATAGAACAGCAAAATAGCACCAGGGATTGTTTGCGCCGGAACACGCCTCCTCTTTGCGCTGAACCGCCCCGGGGAGCGCAAGTTCATTCCCTAGTTTGCCGGCGCGCGTCTGTGGAGGGAAAAGCCCGCTTTGCACGGGTGCAAAATACGATTGATACATGCGTCGGTGTACAAAGTCAATTGCGCTGGGTGCAAGATAGGGCCCTATATATATTAGTCTGAGTATTTCAGAGACTGCTGATCTACTGGGATTTTCATGCACAATCATCTCTAGGGTTTACAGAGAATGGTTCAAAAAAGACAAAATATCCAGTGGGTGAAAACGCCTTTCAGAGGAGAACGATTCCAGCCAATAACAGCAACTCAAACAACCATTGTCTCAGCCGAGGTCTGCAGAAAAGCGTCTCTGAACACACAACACGTCAAACCTTGAAGCGGATGAACTACAATATCAGAAGACACACACCAGTGACACTCCTGTCAGATGAGAACAGAAACTGAGGCTACGATTCACACGGACTCACCGAAACTGGACAATAGAGGATTGGAGAAACGTCGCCTGGTCTGATGAGTGTCGATTTCTGCTGAGACATTCAGACGGAGAGTCAGAATTTGGCGTGAACAACATGAAAGTATGGATCATCCTGCCTTGTATCAGCGGTTCAGGCGGCTGGTGCTTTAATGGTGTGTTATATGTTTCCTCGGCACACTTTGTGCCTCTTAGTACCAATTGAGCATCGATTAAACACCACGGTCGACCTGAGTGTTGTCCATCACACTATGACCAGAGTGTATCTACTGATGGATACTTTCAGCACAAACCTCAAATCATCTCAGACTGGTGTCTTGATCATGACTGTGAGTTCACTAAACTCAAACGGCCTCCAGTCTCCAGATCTCGATACAGCAGGTTTGGGATGTGGAGGAACTGGAGATTCACATCATGGATGAGCAGCTGATAAATCTGCAGCGACTGCACTGTGTGTGTGTGTGTGTGTTATAGCAAAATATTTGTAATCTGACAGGACATTTTCTAAACTGATATTGTATTAGTTGTCAGAATATTTTTTTTAGGTTTTAAAGGGTGGTCCTCATTATGTAGCATAATGACCCCCATTATGTTCTGGGGGTTCTGACCCCCACGATGCATAAAAACAAGTATATTTGTGTGTGTGTGTGTAAATAATTAACCTTAAGAATAATACTTTAAAGTGCCCTGTATCAATAATTTTATCCCCCTAAACTCATATTTGATCACCAAAATTACATATTTAAAAGTGTTTTTCCTTGAAAAAAAATTCTACATGCCTTAAAACAGCTTGAATGTAACTCGACACCCTCATTTAGTATACGCTGTTCTATGAATATGCAAATGAGCCCCGCCTCCACTCACTCACTCAGCTCAGAGATCCACTGGTTGACGATCACACGTTGATCTGATTGGTTACAAGGTCGTTTGTGACGTCAGAAACACCAGCGATTTCAAAGCGTGTTTTTGAGACTGTCTTTGGTTCACTGCAGTTTTAAGAAGAAAATACTCAGCAATGCTGTCGACTTATGAATTTACACATGGTTTGTCTTAAAGCGTATTAAAAACACCACATAGACACATAAACAACATTTAAAACTTGATTTTCACCACAGGTGGGCTATAAAACTTTGGGAAGCAACTAAAGACATCCCGCTCTTCGGAATGTGCATGCATATAAGCTGCGTAGATTGTTTTGTTTAATTATGTTTTGTGAAGTCCCTGAAAAAATGCTTTACATTGTTATAGTTATTAATAGTAGTAAAAGTAGCAGCTTTTTAGAATTTTCTTGAAATAATTACTAAATGACAGTAAAAGCTAGTTTACTTTCTTTTCGCTACTGCATCTAGAAAAATCAATGCAAGAAAATCCAGAAATAGCGACGCCACAGACTTGTGTAATAGAAAAATGGAGCAGAAATAAGAACTTGTCAAAGCTGAAAATAACATCTAATCAGTGAGACGGCAGCTCTGTCTGAGAGTTCGGTCACGGTGCCGTCCTGTGATCTGAGGCTCGAGACAGACATGAGAAGATGACTCAGCTGTGTGTGTGTGAGACGGAGATGCTTCCATCTCTCTGTTCCAGTCCAGTGCTGTAGGAAATGTACCCTGATATTAGCTATTAAAGAGCGAATTCTCAGGGGAGAGACGCCAGAGCTGCACAATACAGGCAGAAAGAGACGAAGAAGAGACGAATCACGTGATTCACGAGGAAGAGCAAAGTCGTAAATACGAGTGGGAAGCTCGGGATTTTCTTTAAGCCCCAAGTTTACGAATTGGGGCCATGTCAGTGAGAAATATATATATATATATATATAATTTATACAGTGTGTGTATATATATATATATATATATATATATATATATATATATATATATATATATATATATATATATATATTATTTCTCAATACGTAAAGGTATTTAGCAGTGATATTGCCACGTGTTATTTTTTGTTTACAACAAATTAAGCTAGTTGCCCGACGGAAGCCCTGAGTGAGAAAGCAAGGTGAGAAGAAAAGAAAGAAAACTTATCTCGTTATTACGACTTATGTCGTAATAACGAGATATTATGTCGTAATAACGAGATATTATGTTGTAATAACGACTTATCTCGTTATTTCGACTTAAGTCGTTATTACGGCATACTATCTTGTTATAACGGCATAATATCTTGTTATAACGACATAATATCTCGTTATTACGACAAATCTCGTTATTACGACATAATATCTCGTTATTTCGACATAAGTCGTTATTTCAACATAAATATCTCGTTATTTTGACATAATATCTCATTATTTCGACATAAAGATCTTGTTATTTTGATATAATAAGGGGCGCATTCTAATATGTATTAAGATACATTTAGCGTTCTTATAATGAGTTTCTATGGGAGGAAAATGCTTAACGTCAAATGAAACGCTTTGCGTGTATATTCTGGACTTATCTGTTTTTTGTAGTATACTTTATTATGAGTTTAGTATCATATTGATTAAGAAATGCACGCACAATTATCCGTGAGCTTGATGAAAGTTGCAGATATGTTTTAGGCTACTATCCACAAACAAATTGCTTTCAATTATGTGTGCAAAATTCAGAATCCAATTAATGCAGTGCAACAACAACAATAGTTAAATTAATATTATTATTATTAATAATAATAATACTTCGCAGTAGGCTAAGGCAGTGCAAACCAAGTCAAGTAAAACAGAGTTTCTTTGCGTTCATATTCTGGACTTATCTGATTTTTTGTAGTAGGCTATACTTTATTATGATTTTAGTAGGCTATCATATTGATTAAGAAATGCACGCACAATTATCCTTGAACTTGATAAATGTTGCAGATATTTTAGGCTATATCCACAAACAAATTGCTTTCAAATGCATGTGCAAAATTCAGAATTCAACGAATGTGCGGCAATTTGTACAAATAGACATTTTTGTGCATAAAATAAATTTTTGTTTTATTTTGTATTAGTGATTATAATTTGCGCCTACAATCTTCGAAATAACGAGATATTATGTCGTAATAACGACTTATTAAGTCGAAATAACAAGATATTATGTCGTAATAACGAGATATTATGTCGAAATAATGACTTATTAAGTCGAAATAACGAGAAAAGTTTTCTTTCTTTTTTTTCTCACCTTGCGGTTCAGGGCTTCCGTATTTTGCCTGCACAGAATTTGATTGTAATATAACAATATGTAACAAAGTTTACAGCTGCTTCATAAATTAATTAAAAACAAAGCAAAACACACCTGATGCACATTCTTTGTTCTTCATTTTATAGAAGTATAGAGTTAAAAACCTTGCTGTATGTTTATGTATAATTAAGAGAAGGTGAACCGCCATCTTACTCCCATGAAACAAGACTTCCACAACTACATTTACGAACTTCCCAGGAGGACTTGAATGCATTTTGAGAAATTGAGTCCCGTCCGAATGCGAATGTCTGCGATTGCCGATATTGTATTATGCTAATGCTTCTCCTCATGTGTTTTTTGACCTAACTGAGCTACCGTCTGTGCACCAATCTTCCGCATGTTTTCCTTTCAGTATGAAATTAATAGAGGCAAATCACAGAAACTACTAAACCCCTTTTCAGGCGGTCATTGTTTCTGATGGGGACGTAAGATATTTTCAACATTTACAGGAGTTAGTCTGTGATTTTCTTGCCTGTGATACTTTTTGACCACTGCCAAGCACCGTACGGTAACTAACTGTTGCACTCTCCGGTAATTTGCATGCATTTTAAAGATGTACACTTTTATTACTGAAATGCTGGAAAGTATTTAAAGCAACAATATTTCATAGATATTTCATGGGAAGTGTCAAGAACAAAAAGCATGTAAACATGGATGGATTCTGGTTTTTATTGTTCATCAGCAGGAAAAAAAATCATTCTGAAAGTAATTCCAATTATATTTTTTGTCTGTGCCGTTATCATTATATTTGTGGTGTGGACTCTGCTATATTTAGAAAGATTTTTATAGTTATCATCCTTGGTAGTCTGTGAAAGAGCAGTATACATTTATTTTGGGAAGAGATAACCTCAGTCGTCAGAAACACTGATGTCTTTTTCTCAGCGTCTTCGCTCAGCCTTTCGCTCGGCACCGGACTGGAAAACACCCTTATGAACACACACATCCAGTCAGAGCTGATGATGATGCTGCGAAAAAAAACACAGATCCACAGATTTGTTAAATATTTTTGAAAGAAGTCTCTTCTGCTCACCAAAGTTGCATTTATTTGATGTAAAACACAGTAAAAACTGTAAATTTGTGTAATATTATTACAATATAAAATAGCCGTTTTCTATGTGAATATACAGTAAAGTGTAATTTATTCTTGTGATCAAAGCTGAATGTTCATCATCATTACTCCAGTCTTCAGTGTCACATGATCCTTCAGAAATCACTCTAATATGAGGATCTGATGCTCAAGAAACATTTATGATTATTATCCATGTTGGAAATTGCTATGCTGGTTTAGATTTTCTGAGGCGAAACAGTGATACATTTCATCAGGATTATGGATGGATGGATGGATGGATGGATTGATTAATGGATTAATGGATTAATGGATGGATGGATTGATTAATGGATTAATGGATGGATGGATGGATGGATTGATTAATGGATTAATGGATGGATGGATTGATTAATGGATTAATGGATGGATGGATGGATGGATGGATAAATGGACAGATGGATGGATGGATAAATGGATGGATAATGGATAAATGGATGGATGGATGGATGGATGGATAAATGGTTGGATGGATGGATGGATGGATGGATGGACAAATAGATGGATGGATGGATGGATAAATGGACAGATGGATGGATGGATGGATGGATAAATGGTTGGATGGATGGATGGATGGATGGATAAATGGACAGATGGATGGATGGATGGATGGATGGATGGATAGATGGATAAATGGTTGGTTGGATGGATGGATGGATGGATTAATGGATTAATGGATGGATGGATGGATAAATGGATAGATGGATGGATGGATGGATAAATGGACAGATGGATGGATGGATGGATAAATGGTTGGTTGGATGGATGGATGGATGGATGGATGGATGGATGGATGGATGGATGGATGGATGGATGGATGAATGGATGGATGGATAAATGGATGAATAAATGGATGGATAAATGGGTGGATGGATGGATGGCAATGGCGCCACCAGGGGGTGGCCAGGGGTGGCCACGGCCACCCCTGGCCGACTCCTGGCCACCCCACTGGCCACCCCAATGGCCAGTACAAATTTTAGTAGCATCAGTTATGCATTTCATAAATAAGTTAAAAATATTCATTAGTAAAAGAAGACGGGGAATTATGTGTCGTGACGTGCTTTTTAAGTGCCAAACGGTTACAGTATACTGTTTCAGCAGCTTTTTGATGCGTCTTTGCCACGTTTTCACAAGCAGGGATGCAAACAGCGCGCTTTTAGGCGCCTCCCGATTTTTTCACTTCAGTTTGGGTGACAAAGTCATCTGAAGTCATTCCATAGCTTAATGTGAGGGACAGAGGTCTATTTACATCATTAAAGTATACGGAAACTCGTTTTCCCTCCTATGCGGCTGTCAATCATTCTCCATTCATATTCAAACAGCGCGCGCGCCTCTTGGATGCACGGTAAAACTCTCTCCGATATGATATATTCACATTATAATGCATTATCTGTAGATAAAAGGCTGTAGATTTGCATAAAATTACTTTATTTTGTTGGAGTTTGTTGCTGTTTTTAAACGACTCACTACCGTGTGCTTGCTAGATCACACACACCACAAGGACTATGAATCGGCATCAAACGCACAATAACTGGAATTCAAAACTGTGAAACAAAGGAACAAATCGCACTAGGATTTGTGCGCTCGACATTTCTTCGCTTTGTGACGTAAACTTTTAAATGCGCACTTATGCAGCGCAGCGCTGCACACTGTGACTCCATGTTGCTTTGAGCACATCATTCTGCTCCCGCGATGCGCATACACGCTGTGCGCTCTGTTTTTCATGTTATCATGGGTTTGCGCACTGAAATATTATTAAAAGCCAATATATTTTGTTATAACTAGCCTGCTCAATATAAAATAAGCATAATTTAATTGCATATTATTTCTTTGTATAGGCTATATATGCACTTCTGAATTCTTGACATTCATTTATAAATATAAAATTGTGAAATGTATGATTGCCTGATTGAATTTTATAAGAGAACTAATAGTAATTTGTTTTTATTAACATATTTAGATTTGATAAAATTAATGTGCAGATTTTTTCAAGAATTGCTTTTTGCTGCTGATTTATACACTCATTAAGTTTATTAAAAATTAATAATACATTTATGTAATATTTAAAGGTGTTAACTGTAATCTTACACTGCAAAATAATAACTTAAAAAGGATTAAATTCATCACAATTATGTAAGTATCTGGAAATTTGCCGCGGGGCGAGGGCCCTTGTATATATCTGATCTATATAATATATATCATTATATATAATATAATATATATGAGTAGGGCCCTACTAATATCATTAGTAACATTAAATATAACACAATAAACCAAAGTATATCAGTAGGAGTTTCCTTAAGTCTTTCTGAGGTTTTCTACAGGCCGGTTTACTACAACAGTAGAATACAATTCTGAAATTATGGTTTATAGTTTTGGTGTGCCACCCCAAGATTTTAAGTGGCCCCATCTGGCCACCCCTATGAAACATTTCTGGAGGCGCCACTGATGGATGGATGGATTGATGGATGGATAAATAGATGGATGGATGGATGGGTGGATGAATTAAAGGATGAATGGATGAATGGATGAATGGGTGGATGAATGAATGGATGGATGGATGGATGGATGGATGGATGGATGGATGGATGGATGGATGGATAAATGGTTGGATGGATGGATGGATGGATAAATTGATGGATGGATGGATGGATGGATAAATGGTTGGATGGATAAATTGATGGATGGATGGATAAATGGATGGATGGATGCAGCATTCATTTAAAAAACAACAATGAAATCTTCACTTTATTTTATCAAGGTTGAGGCTACAGATGTGACAAACTTGTGTGAATGAAAACTAGTGTTTTCATTGAAGTTTAGTCAGACCTAATCTGGCACAACAGGATTAAATCTGTCTCTCTTTGTCCCAACCAGCCGTGACCGCTTTGAGCAGAAGGACATTTTGTTGATTCCACCATAAAACTTCATGTGCCCAAAATCCCAATTGTACATGAAACATCAAATAACGTGTGATTGTCCGTGACTCTGAGCGTCGTGTCACACCGCAGGTGTGTGTTCAGCGTGGACAGATAAATTGCTTGGCACTAGAAACCTGTGGTGTTGCGTTGCTTTGGACGCAGCAGCACAGATGACCTCCTTCAATGGTGTTTTACAGCAGCTATTACTCTGAATAAAATATGGGAAATTTCTAAACGAGACATTTAGGGCAATTAATAAAAAAACATAGGTCTGACAGGAATGTGTGGCCCTCTGGGACTGATTTCACAAGTCAGTGTGATTCATAATGGGGCGTAATCATTATAATTAGAGGGCCTAATCCAGCATCATGGCGAAAATGCAATCAGAACTCGAGGGAACTTTCTGATTAGTCGGGATAATAACGAGGGTGGGAGGATTATGGAGACGTGAGCTTATTACTGCCTGTAAT
>CM060606.1:46274347-46496847 GCA_030578255.1 Tiaroga cobitis
GCTTAAATGGTGCCTGAAACGGTACTTAAGAAAACGAAACCGCTCACACTTTGTCAAAAAATAATACCCTTTTATTTACAGGGCCAAACTGGACACAATAGTAACTTAAATCTTTAAACAATATAAATACAAGTAACGTATGGTAACAATAAATAAACCAATATAAAATAAAAATTCACATTTACATAATATCAAATAAAACAATATTGTATCAAACAATGTAATAATATTGGAGATTAATAGAGATTACAATCAGGGTAATCTAATATCGACATGGCTACAGGTTCCCATGTTTTGTCTGCTTGAAGTTAGATGAGTTGATGAGTTATCTGGTCATTGTACTAGTTACGCAGCGCTTAGCTTGGCGAGTTTGGTATTTCGTTCCCACTGCGTCTTAGCTACGCAGCTTTGAGTAAACCTATGAAAGAGAACGTCTCTGGTTACTGGTGTAACCCATGTTCTCTGAATAGGGAACGAGACGCTGCGTTCGCTGCCAAACTCTTCGCGCTGCCGACAAGCTGCATTTTTCGGCAGAGAAATCTGAGAAGCAGATGATGCGCGCGCTAATATAATATGACGACGTAAGAGCGTCAAGGCGGCGCCCGCGCCATCACCTAGAGGGCGTTCTGACGCGTAATTTTACACGTGAAATGCAGCCAAACCTTGGAGCGTTTTGTCTTCGGCATCTTCATTAATCCCCTCGCTATCAGCAGACGTTCCGGGAGTCTCCCGCATATTGATAACGGCTCCCTGATGCCCGCAAATTAGTTAAAATCTCCCGGAATCTAGCGAGCGAGCAAGAGCGCGCATGCGAGACAGAACAGACTGTGCTCCAAACCGTATAGTGCGCGCACGAGGGAGAGAGCGAGAGACTTTGCGTGTGTGCGCCTCATGACACAGAGACTCAGGCACCGATATCAGGCACCGAAATTTTCGTTCTTATTCGGTCTGGTTACTACAGTTTACGTCGGAACCGGTTCCCTATTGGCACCGCGTTTCGGTACCCAACCCTATCGATGACTCACTGGAGCCCCTGAGCTCATAGACACGCCCCTACTTGATGACTCACTGGAGCCCCTGAGCTCATAGACACGCCCCTACTTGATGACGCACTGGAGCCCCTGAGCTCCTGGACACGCCCCTACTTGATGACGCACTGGAGCCCCTGAGCTCATGGACACGCCCCTACTTGATGACGCACTGGAGCCCCTGAGCTCGTGGACACGCCCCTACTTGATGACTCACTGGAGCCCCTGAGCTCATAGACACGCCCCTACTTGATGACTCACTGGAGCCCCTGAGCTCATAGACACGCCCCTACTTGATGACGCACTGGAGTCCCTGAGCTCCTGGACACGCCCCTACTTGATGACGCACTGGAGCCCCTGAGCTCATGGACACGCCCCTACTTGATGACCAGAGATGTATAGTAACGAAGTAGAACTACTTCACTACTGTACTTAAGTACTAAAAGGCTGTATCTGTACTCTACTAGAGTATTATTTTTTTGTCCTACTTCCACTTTTACTTCAGTACATATTTTCGATGAGTTTAATACTTTTACTCCGATACATTTTTTATGTACTGCATAGTTACTCGTTACAATTATACAAATGTTACGAATCATTCCAAACCCACATAATCACTGCCAGAGCGGTAGATGGCTCTGTCACCAGGTTTAATGAAGCTGGCTCATCATTGAGGGAATCAAGCGATCAAGAAGACCGTGCGTGCTCCTGTTCTGCCTCTCGCTCTGCTGCCTGCCTCCATTGAGAACACGTGAGATTTGTGAGTTTATTTCGAGATGGAAGAACCAGAAACACCATTCAACTTCGAGTGATCGTGGCGGTGAGGAAGGAGACTCCTGGCCCTACTTAGAGTCCATGTTTTCATTTGTCGGAGTGAAAGACAATTCATATAGAATGTGCGAGGACGCCGGCGCACTGAATCGTTCTTTGTTTTTAATAGTTCAAAGTTACTATTAGATTTAATGTTAGTACCTTGACAAACTATACATCATTAAAAATATAGAAGACTCAAGTTTCAGTATTTGACCACTATTTTATTCTGAGAAACTTATAGTGACAGTTATTTCTTAATTTGTGTCAGGAGTTATGTAATGAAAAAATGAGTCGATACCTTTAATATGAATTATGAGCGTCAGCCGCTCCCATTAAAATTTAAAAAAAAAACTCCTGTGAAGCGCTTGACAAAACAATGTCCCTCGGGCTTTTAACTTGTGCGGTTCTTAAAAATTTTGATAGATTTTCATAGGTTTACATCAGATCCCTATAGAGAGGAATAATATTTATTGGATTTATACCCCAAATGGGCCGATGAAATTATTATGAGCTTTGGATAATCTGATATACTGTATTTTCAATCCATACTGGAAGCCTGAGGGCGCCCTGTGCACATTTAGTCCATATATGGAACATGTGAAGAAGAGCCATAAGTGACATTCCAGGAAGTCCCTGACATAAACAAAGCTTCCAGATATCGCTGTAACCATAGATATCCATAATAAAGGCTAGATGTCTTACGGCAGAGTCTCTATCGTCATCACCGGCGGCCATCTTGTCACAGGCTAGCTTTCTGGCGGGCTATGTGGTACTGATGTATGGTGAGAACACAAATACTCTTCTTGCTGAAATCTTGATGGATTTTCAAACGGTTTGGTTTCTTACAAACGTTATTAACGTGGCTATAATTCTGGTTGATTATTTATTTATACACTTATTTTTCATAAGTGTGCAGTGTCATAACTACATCTCTGACGTTTATAACAAACCAAACCGTTTGAAAATCGGTAGAAAATTGAGCAAGTTATGGTTATTTAAAAAGTACATGCACCATTAACACAATGCTACGAGTGAGCGAGCTGCCTGTGACAAGATGGCCGCCAGGTGCTGACGTCGACCTCCATTGGCCAGCAGCGTGGACGAGACATCTAGCCTTTATTATGGATATCTATGGCTGTAACATGCAGATAAATAGCCAATAAGCTGTGGAGAAAAAAGGCACAAGCAGGGAAGAGAAGGGTGAGATGCTTTACTACATAATACAATACTTGTACTTTTACTTTTAGTACTTTAGTAAGTAAAAAAAAAAACTACTTGCAATACTTAAATACAAATTTTTTTGAATACTTTAGTACTTCCACTTAAGTATGGTGCTTAAAGAGCACTTCAACTTCTACTCAAGTCACTTTTTTGATAGAGCACTTGTACTTTTACTCAAGTCTGGGTCTCTAGTACTTTATACATCTCTGCTGATGACGCACTGGAGCCCCTGAGCTCATGGACACGCCCCTACTTGATGATGCACAGAGGCCACTGAGGCTGGCCCCTCCCCTAACAAGCACATTCGCATCAGTTCGCTGCTCGATTACTGTCATTACTATTAGTTACAGCCTACAGTTTGCTAGCTAGCTATGCCTTCGACACGGAAATGCGTAGGCTACTACCTGGATGCGATCATGTACAAAACAGATCGGTGTCTTTATTTAAATTTCCTAAAAACGATCACATCAAGAAGAGGTGGATTAATTTTGTGAAGAGCCAACCTTGATGGAGAGCTGAGGATCACCGCCAACACCCGCCTCTGTAGTGATCATTTTACACGGGATAGTTTTATAAACTTTCGTCGGAGACAACTGGGATTCACTGATAATCCGCTGTTACTGGTGAACGGGGCCGAAACGACTATCTCCCGCCAGCGTTCATCCTCCCGTCCCGAAAGCATGTATCACCTAATATCACCGTCGGCAGCTTTCCCGCGAGTGGGCGTGGTTTCAGCGCAGCCAGCGGACACGCCCCCACAGCGGACACGCCCCCAGCGTTTGAGAGCAGAGAATAATGCTCATTTTTTCAAGATTTTGATAGCTTATTTTATGTACTTGCCGGCTTTTTTTTATCATTCAAATTTGGCTGGGTGGCTAATAACACATTTTTCTGTGGTGTGACAAACTCAGAACACATACTTAATTTTGACTTTACAGGGACTTTAAATATAGATTAAAAAAAGTTAAATAAGTACTAAAATGACATTTATATAAATATAATATAAAAAATATAAAAATGACAAAAAATACATAACAAAATTACTAAAACTTGAACCAAAATGAGTAAAAATATATTAAAATAGTGCATAACCAACACTAAAATAACAGTGCTTGCTGAGACTGGTCATGTTTTAATACAGATATTCCAAATCTAACATGTTGTAACAGTTAGTTGTCTTACTTGTTGACATCAGCTGTTATGACTGGTTTGTTTAATTTTATTTTTGTCCAAATGCTCATCCGTAGAGCTTTGAGAAGAGCTCTTTTGGGTTTGTTTCGTCCACGGCTCCTTTACTTACAGTCGGCTGAAGTGTCCGTGCTGCCGCTGCTGCAGATTTAATGGAAACTGGAGTGTAAATGAAGTTCTCGGTGCCGAGCCGTCACGGTCAATGATGCTTCTCTCCTGGGAGAGAAATGCCCGAAAGTCCAGAGCTTAACAAGCTAATCTCCTTTAGCCAGCTGGTGAGCCTTTCAACACGGATGAAGGACTCTGGGTCCATCACTTACACAACAAAACTACATGTGCACGACTAATTGATCTTAGCTTCTGCGTCCCTTTCTCTTTTCTTTTACAGATGAAAAGCATCAGTCCAAAGAGGAGCTCTGGGAAAAATAAGAGACTCTACTTAACGGGTCACCAAAATAGAACGACATAATTCAGTATCGATTGAGTCCCCGGGGTCTGAAATGAAGAGAGCCTCGGTGTTATTACTGTACAAAGAGTGCAGACCCCTCAGACATCGATCCGAGCGCCCTGCCAAAACCAGAGCTCATCTGGGGGAAATCAGCAGCAGTTTATCTTATTCTGTGCAATTCATTTCCATGTCGACCGCATTAGGTGATATTGGCGCGTGGCGCCATCGATCTCACGGTTTGACACAGTTATTTTCCAGCATAAATAAAGGAAGTCTTCAAAATCAAAGCAAGTTCAACAGTGATGGGAAACTCAGAAAGAGAAAGTGCCGTCTGATGCATTAATGCGCTCATGTATTATTAACAATGGCACCGAAGGAGCCTTTAGAGGTCGACCACAAGTCATCAATGACATCAGCGTTTGTGTTCGTGTGCGTCTGCTGCTTATTCATCCAAAACACAATCCAATACTCGTCCGTCCAGTGGACAATATCATGTGTATATAATTAGAGGAATCTGATTTGTATTTGCTCCTCAATAGCATTCAGTGCAATGCGCTTCACGTATTTTTGTTTGTTTGTTTAGCAGATATTTATTTTAGATTAAATACTAAAATGGTAAAAGGTATTTTATTAAAAAAGAAATTCTATTCATATTTGAAACTTGATGAATGCAAATAAATTTATTTTTATTTTATTTTTATCATACCTTTATTGAACCAGGGAAGAAAATCACATTGAGATAGATATCTCATTTACAAGTGAGCACTGGCCAAGGTAGCAGCACACAATAAACATAATAAAAAACAAACAAAGTAAGATTAAATACATAAAACAATAATCACAACACATTGATCGCTACATTTTTATATTACAATCATCATAACGATGAGTCAGAATTTATTTATTTGTTTGTAATATAAATTTGTGTGTAACGGTACACAGAAGTCACGGTTTGTTCTCACCTCGGTTTTGGTGTCACGGTTCGACATAAGTTCGTTACAATGAATTACATGTCCATCCTACATTTAAAACTGCACAGGGCGTCGGACTCAACAAAAAAAATGGGTGGGTCCTCCCTCAGAAAATTTTTACTGGAGTAAATGCCATTTCATGTATTCTAGTGCCTTTTAATTAAACACGTAAACTAAACTCCGCTTCACGTCGTGCATTAAATGCACAGCTATCCGTGGATTATCCCGCTGCTGATACCATGGTCATTTGCCAGCATCGACAACTTAAAGCTGTTATTGATGTTTGCAACGCAATATTTGACTGGAAGGGTACAACAGGCGGTTATTTTCATCAGTTGCGGCTCGTTGAGAAATAATATAATGTGGCGATTCAGCGGAAATGGACTTTCATTTATTAGGGCATTCCTCAAGTGGAATGGATTTGACTGACAGCGCTCTGAAAAGTGAACAGGCATATTCGCTGAATTAGAGACGGTAAAAGTGAGTAGGTCCAATATCATTGGTCTTAAAAAGTGGGTGGGTCTTGTCCCATGGTTCCGACGCCCATGACAGCGTCTGTTTTTATTTGTGTACACTCACTATAAAAACAAATCATAGTGCTTTTAAATAAAGAAAACAAACAGGTTGCCGCTTTCTGCCGTCCCAGTTTCCTTTCCGTGAAGTTTGTGGAGCGCGTCACACAAATGAATGGAAACTCAGCGTATGGGCTACTAGCAAGCTCTTGCTTCTTCTGCTCCTTTTCCTGTTGTGGCGGTTAGCAAACAGTGTTGCTTTACCGCACGCGCCCCCTTCTGGACTGGAGTGTGGATCGCCTGTGACTGACTGTATTCACCGAACCGTGACGTCCGTACCATGGCGGTTCGGGACGAATACATGTACTGTTACACCCTAATATATAATCAGTCCTAGAACAGTTATGAAACACTTGAGTCCAAAACAAAAGACTCAACAAAAACAGTAAAAAAAAAAGTCCCTTAACTTAAATTATTGTACCTCTCAAAACTCATCGTTGATCACCAAAATGACATATTTAAAAGTTTTTTTCCTTAAAACAGCTTGTACGTAACTCGCCACCCTTGCCTCATTTAGTATACGTGGTTCTATGAATATGCAAATGAGCCCCGCCTCCACTCACTCACTCAGCTCAGAGATCCACTGGTTGACTATCACACGTTGATCTGATTGGTTACAAGGTCGTTTGTGACGTCAGAAACACCAGTGATTTCAAAGCGTGTGTTTGAGACTGTCTTTGGTTCACTGCAGTTTTAAGCAGAAAATACTCAGCAATGCTGTCGACTTATGAACTTACACATGGTTTGTCTTAAAGCATATTAAAAACACCACATAGACAGCTTGATTTTCAGGGGAACTTTAAAACAAGGATCTGCCACTGTATAAACTGTAAAGCATTGAAACACTCACTAATAGCAGGTGATTTGTGCTTTACAGGTGGAAGTCCTGCACCTGTGTCCCCTTCATCGGCCTCTTCTGCCCCGCTGACCGGCCCCAGCGTCGACCCCGACCCCTCAGAGCCGGAGTCTTCCTCAGTGTCAGGAGGAGAGGACGGTCTCTCCATCACACCCAACCCGCCTGAGCCGGAGGAGGACGACACCGGGACGAGTCCAGAGACGGAGGAGGAGAAAGCCCTGCGTCTGCTCTACTGTTCTCTCTGCAAGGTGGCCGTCAACTCGGTGTCACAACTCGACGCGCACAACACCGGTGAGCAGCTTCGCAGAGCGATTCACATCGAGAACACAGAGAATATAGGAACATCAGTTCTTGCTCAGACACAGGTGCTGCGTCCCAATTCGCATACTATCCGTCCTAAATAGTATTCGAAAATAGAATTATGTTGAAATGAGTGTCCCAAAGAGACCCGGATGGTCTACTATTTCCGGTCACAATCCGAAGTGCAGATCGATGCGCACTCTAACGGCTGATATTGCCCACAACCCATCGCGCGTTGGACGAGGATTCGGTTAGAACTACAAACACGAGTGAAAAGTGTTTAAAAAAAACTACAGACATGGAGGACGCGCGAGTCCGGCGGTTATGTAGAGAGGTTTAGATAAAGGGCTTTGAGTGATTAATTATCAGTATCTAACCTGACGAAAATGTATTTATTCAATGTTGTCTACATTATATTGCATCTGCAGCAGCATTGTGAACTTTTGCAAAGATACGTTTATAGCCATTAACTTTTAAATGCATCCTTACATTCAAATTGCAAAGGAGAGTGTTACGTCTGCATGAAAAATAAAAAAAATCCACTACCACTTACTGATTAAAGTAAAAAAATGACATCAAAGAACAATAAATACAAGACTACTCAAAAGCACAAAAATACAAGGTAAAACCATAATGAAGAAAACGCCGAATCGCTCCAGAGAAGTGAAGAGAGCGAAGGCCGTGAGGAACAATGGGAAAAGAGAGAGAATCAGGAATTTATTTATCAGGAATCCCCGGTGACGTCACACTGCTCACAAATTGAGGATTTTCTCCTAGGGACTTAAAAATACATTTTACACAGATCGTAACAGGGACGCCATTTGTAGGGGCATTATAAATGAAACTGAATGCCTTCCACAAGTCGATTAGCAAAGGGTACATGCGATGGTCACTTCAAGAAAGTAATTTTATCGATAATGGTCATGTGACCCAGAGTGCCGATTCATTTTAAAGCTACAGTAGAAATGGCGGGAGAGTTCGAGTTGACGTTAAACAGAATAATTCAAGTTGTTTTGTTTGCGATTGTCATACATTTCATATTAAGTTTGAAAAAGACATGACATGACATGAATATGAAGGAGGTTTTATGCATGTTTATGACAACTGTCATTAAGTGTCATAAACATGCATAAAGCTAAGTGGTTTCTTAAGTTTGATAATTAATCTGCTATGTCATGTTTATGACATATTTATGAAAATGTACCGGTATGTTGTCTTGATAATGTCAAGTTGTCATGACAAAGACACTGACAGGTTATGATGTATTGGTTTATGTCAAGTTGTCATAACAAAGACATCTCAAACAATGTCATATTTGCATTAAAAATGTCATAATTGAGCGAATGAGACTTAATGACAGTTCTCATAAACATGCATAAAACCTCCTTCATATTCATGACATGTGTCATGTCATGATTATGAAGGTGTCATGACAGTCTTATGCACACTCCTTCAAGTAAAGTGTAACCGCGGTTTCTTCTCAAGAAACACTATATATATAAAGCCTAAAATGTTATGTATTTGAGGAGCGGTGAAGAGTGTCTTAGTTAAACGTGTCGTTGAGTCATAGCCAGGCTTGTCTTAAATAGCCTGTGCGAATCACTTCATCTTTAATCCCATGAGATTTTGGCCAAATTACAGAAAATCTGTAAAATGATGAAAGCGTAATGCGATGCATTTACCGCCTGAGATCCGTTCCAGTGACAGACAAAACACAAATGTCCAATTATCTGAGCTTGATTTTGTTTAAATGTTAATAATATAATGATGCATGCAAGTGTCTGACCATATATAAAGCTGCAATATCAACTTTGACGACGCAGTGTTTAATCATTTAAATATACAGTGTTTTATCCATTTCCTGAAGCGGTTTTGGAGATACGAGGTTTTCGTCCAACAGCGACGACATATAGCGGTTTCCAGAAGTCACTTTTTTTTTTTTAAACGCCTTTGTTTTATATATTATTTTATTATTCTGTTGTTGCTGAGGTTTTAATGAAAGCAATGCCACTCAAGGTGACAGTGATTTTTATCATGGTAAGAAATCCAAATTACTGTAACAAACAGCTTCTTGTTATCACTTTAATTGAAACTTAAAGAGAAAATGTAGTTTAAAAAAAATCCAAGTACTACTGAAGTACTGAAGAACTACATTACCCACAATCCTAAGCAAAATCCTGCATTTGGCTAGTTGGGTTGTGGAGGCATTTTTCAGGCTAATTAGGTTGCATTCGCTAACATTAGGATACTGTTCAAAAGGTTGAGGTCAGTAAGATTTATTTTTTTTGCAAGAAATTAATACTTTTATTCAGCAAGGATGCATTAAATTGATCAAAAGTGACAGTAAACAGTCTAAACACATGTATAATTTTACAAAAGATTGTATTTCGAATAAATGCTATTCTTTTGAAGTTTCTATTAATCAAAGAATCCTGAAAAAAAATCTGTCATGGTTTTGCAAAAATATTAAGCAGTTTTCAACAGTGATAATAATCAGAAATGTTTCTTGAGAAGCAAATCATCATGTGATCATGCGACACTGAAGACTGAAGTAATGATGCTGGAAATACAGCTTTGATCACAGGAATAAATTAAACTTTACTGTATATTCAAATAGAAAACAGTTACTTTAAACTGTAATAATGTTTCACATTATTGCTGTTTTCACTGTATTTTTGATCAAATAAATGCAGCCTTGGTGAACATAAGAGACTTCTTTCAAAAGCATTAAAACATCTTCCTGACCTCAAACTTTGAGTCATGCTGTTTACTGATAAATAAATAAGACACAGCTAGCGCAATATCCCATTTCTCTCGTTCCCGAAACACTTTTTGCTCCAGATAAATGTTGTGATGTGTAGCAGCTTGATTTGGTTCATGGTTTAGATCTTATGAAAGATTATTAAAACATGCTTATGGAGAAAATTAATCATAAAAATACTTCTGAAACCAACGCCGGCGGTCACAGTGGCTGCTTATTATTCATTATTTTATCCATTGGATCTATTTAAATTTTTGTCTGTCAAAATTATTAGTTTTGTGCAGAAATTAGTACATAATAATCTAATTTCAAGTATTTAAGCAAACGCCTTTAGTTTAAAAGGTTTTTAAGATCGACGAGAAACATAAATTCAGTCAAGTGTCTCTTTTGACTAGTACTAATAGAAATAAGCTACTCAACAATATTTGCCACAAATGGAAATGAGATGCATCACCAGTAAAGACCCGGTCCAGCCCTCGCGGTTTTGTTTTCTCTGGCTGGTGGTGTATCATTAAGATGATGAATGTTTTGAACCTGCCATGTTTTGTTCCTCAGGCACCAAACACAAAACCATGCTGGAGGCTCGGAGCGGGATCGGCTCCATCAAGTCCTTCCCGAGGACTGGGCTGAAGAGCAAACTGGTTACTCCCACTAAAGCAGACACAGGCCTGCAGAACAAGACATTTCACTGTGAAACCTGCGACGTGCGCGTCAATTCAGAGACGCAACTAAAACAGGTGATGCTGCGTCCTAACCCGACGTACAGTAGCATACACACACTGTACACACTGCTGTTCAAACGCTTGGCATCCGCAAGATTTCAGTCTTGAAAGAAGTCTCTTATGTTCACCAAGGCTGCATTTATTTGATTAAAAATACAAAAAAAACTGTAATATTGTTAAATATTATTTAAATTTAAAATAACTGTTTGCTATTTTAATATATTGTAAAGTGTAATTTATTCCTGTGATCAAAGCTGAATGTTCATCATCATTACTTCAGTCTTCAGTGTCGCATGATCCTTCAGAAATCACTCTAATATGATGATCTGATGCTCAGGAATTTTGTACCTTTTTTTTTACATTTTAAATGTCTTTACTGTAACTTAAATTTAATGCATCCTTTCTGAATAAAAGTATCAATTTATTTTATCCCCCCCCCATACTGACCCCAAACTTTTGAACTTTAGTCTATAATGTTACAAAAGCTTAATATTTCAAATAAATTCTGTTCTTTTATTCATCAAAGAATCCTGAAACTAATAATCATAAATGTTTCTTGCGCATCAGATCATCATATTAGAGTGATTTCTGAAGGATCATGTGACACTGAAGACTGGAGTAATGATGCTGAACATTCAGCTTTGATCACAGGAATAAATTACATTTTAAAATGTAATAATATTTCACAATATTACTATATATATATATATATATTAATCAAATAAATGAAGCCTTCGTGAGCATAAGAGACTTCTTTTAAAAACATAATTTTTTTTAAAGATCGCACATTTTTTAAAAGGTAGTGTGTATATATATAATATTTTTATTTTTTTAAATAATGTTCAGCTTCAGTAATAATGTTGGTTGGTTGAATTTTTTTATTTATAATGTTATATATTTTATGGTTGTCGGGTAAAAATTTATCAAATAAATAATTAATAATATTAATAATAATAATGATAATGGCTGTCTACTGCTAGTCATACTCAAAGTCTTGAATCTCATTGGTTGATGAGTTGTTTTGCACAGAAAAAAAAATAATAGAGAATTTTGATTTTGTTTAATTCATTCAAAAATCTACAGTGAAAATGTTGTTTTAATTTGGTCTGAAAAGTTACATAACATTTAAGCGTTGTCAGACAATCTGTGAGCTGTGTCTGTCAGCTCATCACATCTGTGTCACTTTCTGTGTTTTGCTCCTCAGCATATCAGCAGCAGACGCCATAAAGACAGAGCGGCGGGCAAACCAGCCAAACCCAAGTTCAGTCCGTACACCAAAACCCAAAGAGGACCCACCAAACAGACCGTAGGTTCATGCTTTCAGGCGGCTGTAAATGCAGCTGCAATCTGTTTGTTTGAGCGGCCCAGAGGTGTAAAGAGTACCTCTCTTAAAGTCCCCCTGTAGTCAATAATTGTATCCCTTAAAACTCACCTTTGATCACCAAAATTATATATTTAAAAGTTTTTTTCCTTGAAAAAAATTCTTCACGCCTTAAAATATCTTGAATGTAACTCGACACCCTTGCCTCATTTAGTATACGCGGTTCTATGAATATGCAAATGAGCCCCGCCTCCACTCACTCACTCAGCTCAGAGATCCACTGGTTGACGATCACACGTTGATCTGATTGGTTACAAGGTCGTTTGTGACGTCAGAAACACCAGCGATTTCAAAGCGTGTTTTTGAGACTGTCTTTGGTTCACTGCAGTTTTAACGAGAAAATACTCAGCAATGCTGTCGACTTATGAACTTACACATGGTTTGTCTTAATTAGGGCTGTCAGTTAAACGCGTTATTAACGGCGTTAACGCAAACCCATTTTAACGGCGTCAATTTTTTTATCGCGCGATTAACGGTCTTTTTGGCCTAGCAAACTTTGTAGTTTTTTTCACATGCTTTTGCAACAGGACGCGGCGCTGCGCTATGAAACCCAATCATTTCAATGGCTTGCGCCGCGCGAGGACGTTTTGTTGCTTCGTCGACCAAAGCGCAAGCGGATCTAGCTAGACCGGAAACAAAACAACAGGCGCGCCGCACACACTTGTTTGGGCTTGCGAGCCGGCCAAATAGTTGGTTAACGTTACGCTTTGAGTGGATGACGAGCGCGAGACGCCAAAATGGAGGCCAATAAGATTCTGAATGGAAAGTTTACTTACAAAAAGTTGCCAAATGGTTCCATTGACAAGACCAAAGTGATCTGTGTGTTTTGTCGTTGTGAACTGAGCTCGCAGCACGTCCAGTCTGAAATACCACTTGATGTCCAAGCACACACGCACACGCACACACACACACACACACACACACACACACACACACACACACACACACACACACACAGCTGATGCGAATTCTCCGCCCCCTCGTCAATATCAGGACCTCGTCAGTATTTCTTTCACCCTTTTATTAATGGATAGTCTTACATTGAGAGATTATTTGCTCCAAGTGAGAATGTTAGTGTGAAATTGAACACAGTGTATGCCAGTGTTGTTTTCAATAAAAAACCTTTGCACAAAGCAAGCCGATCCACTTTTCCATGTTGATAAGAGCATTAAAATGAGAAAAAATAATGGGACAAAAAGAAAATCAAGAGACATTTAGAATAGATAAAAAATAATTGCGATTAATCGCGAGTTAACTATGACATTAATGCGATTAATCGCGATTAAATATTTTAATCGTTTGACAGCCCTAGTCTTAATGCATATTAAAAACACCACATAGACATATAAACAATATTAAAACTGGATTTTCACCACAGGGGGACTATAAGTCAAGTAGAGATGTCTTACTGCGAAAATGACTCCATTACATGTTATAAATCAATTTATTAAACCAATTACAATACCACTTGAATCTTAGGGTTAGGGTTATAGTATCTGATTTTAACATAAGGCTTCTTAAGTATTTTACTCATACTGAACATAGGCTCAAAGATGCACTAGTTCTCAATGTTAGTGAAAAACAAGAAACAGCTTATTTGTGAGGAGAGCATTTATTTTCTAAAATCAAAATAAAACCAAACCCCTCTTAGACACACCAGCCTATTAAGCGCCTACAAACACTTACGTCTCAGTTAAGGGCTCAAAAAGGCCACTGATAAACCAATATAACAGATAAATTAAATAACTGAGTGTCCATTCACACTAAGCCTAGGCTATGTACATTAACCCACTGACGTCTGATTGGGCCAGACAAAATTACGGACGATGCTGGATCGTCAACAGTAGCAATAATACGTGTGGCATAAAGTTTTGTTCGAATCCGCATTTTGACGAACTCTCTACTCTCTTTTCCCATCACATATCAGATCAGAAAGGCATTTAAAGAAAATTAATAAAATATTCGAAAAGTGGAAATAAAGTGTCTAACGTGTGTTTAATAATAAAGTGTTTATGGGTTAGGTGTTGGTGCTTTAGTGTCCCAATACGGTGGCATCGATTTAATAGTTTTAATACATATAATAATTTACACTCAATGTTATTAAAGCATACAATTTAATGTACAACAACACTGAGGTGCAAATAGTATCTGCCCCTATTTATCAGTATAAATAGCATCTAACAACTATTTATTGCAACAACAAAAAAATGCTATTCTCACGATTATTTGCAAATAGCCAGTGCCATAAAATAATGTTAAAATTAAATTGTCAGAGCCGGCTTGCCCTGGACGTGCTGCTTTCGGCCTCATATAAAGACCTTTTACACGGTTAACGACTACCTGCTAATGCATTTATATTTTCAGAAAGTAGATTTGGGTGAGTAAGGGCAAAACACACAAGATATAGTAGCTTCAATGCACTGTAGATGAAAAATTACGTGCCGCGCAAATTGTAACAATCATTAGTCATCACAAATGTATTGGAGTAAACAGTACATATAATTATAAAAAAAATGCAGTCTAGCAGAGAGTAAAAGTTGCTAATATCTTTAATATTTGTTAGCATTCCCATTAATCTCAATGGCAGTGGCCAGACAATGAAGGCCGTTCTGTTTTGTGCTGCTGGTGATGCAAATATTACTCCAGCTTTAATAGTGTCAGTCCAGACTGTTTCACAATCAGATGTTGCATGATGGATTGATGCCATGTTTAATAAAGACGAAACACATTTAACGTTGGTAATGTGGCACATTTCTGAGTGAAACTCTGGGAAATAATGAAGATGTTTGGATAGTGTGATGGTGGTTAATATTATTTTTAGTATAATAAATCATTTTAAAATATAATATAAACTAGCATGCGTCAGTAAGATTTTTTAAAATATTTTTGAAACGAGTCACTTCTGCTCACCAAGGCAATTTTTTATTTGATCAAATAAAAACAGTAATATTGTGAAATATTATTACAATTTAAAATAACTTTAAAATTAAAATGTGAAATAAGCTGAATTTTCAGCATCATTACTCCAGTCTTCAGTGTCACATGATCCTTCAGAAATCACTCTAATATGTTAAACTGCTGCTCAAGACAACAGTTTAATATTTATTCTGAATTTTGCTGAACGGTAGTGATTAATACTGTCTTTTCCACACCCGTTCGACGAGAGTACGTCAGCAGAATTGGACATTTCAGAGGCAGAGGAAGTCATTACATATTGATGAACGATTATCAAAACAAATTTCTCCTTTCGAATAACACGTCCTGATGAATTGTACACATCAAGGCCATTTATTAAAGTTATAGTTCACCCAAAAGTGAAAGTTTTGTCATTGTTTACTCGCCCTCATGTCATTCCAAACCCATATGCTGTTATATTTTTCTAATTTGTTCCATGCAACAGCAGCATCTGTTAAGCTCAATGTGAACAAATGATATTTCAAAGATTTGCAGTCTCTTGCTCACACAGATCTGTCACATGGCTTGTGCATTACTCTACTGTTGTGGCGCTTGTGGTCACTGTGATCTGTTGTATTAAAACAGTTTTGTGTTCCACTGAAAAGAACAACCGCATACGAGTTTGGATCAATATGAGCATAGTGAATTATCGCTTAGATCAGGGGTTTTCAAACGTTTTGCAGTCAGGGACCCCTTATAGGGTTTCCCAAGGACCCCCTTCATAATTGACCTATGGCTAGACCACGCCCCCAAACGCGATGAGCCAATCACAGTGCGCATAGCTAACCCAATACACTCGGACATTCTCTGCTTCCACGTCCATTGAAATGCGTTGCAGTTAGTCAGTTTTCATTCGCTTTTATATGTTTATTCTTGTCATTTTAAGTTTAAAATGGTCAAACGGTGTGCATGGGGTACATGCAACTCCGACACTCGGTATCCCGAGAGGATGGGCGACGGTGTGTATTTTTTCCCCTTTCCCAAGCCACATCTCAACCGAGATAAGTGTCTGCTCTGGATAAAGTTATGCGGTAGACCACAACACCAACTAAACCTGGATAAACTAAACAAGAATTAAACAAGGATGTCTACATCTGTTCTAAGTCAACAACGTATTTGAACGTGATCTTTAACATCTCTAACGTAACGTTAGCCTAACATTAGAAAACGTTGACGTTAGCTTCTAGCTGCGTTGTACATCATGTCACTTAGCTTCATTAACGTATCTGTAAATAACCGAGATAACAAATGTTAGCAATGTTGTGCTGAACGATTGATGTAAATACTGCAGTGCATGATCAATGCTGATCCTCTATCTTGTTGTCTGAGATGGCGATGGCAACGAGATGCGGTTTATCACGTTTACACTGTGACCTGTACATTTTTGCCTGGAGCTGAAGCTTTTCATCGACCTTCTCAACAATAAAATTATTAATATAACCCGAGTCCAATGCATAGTTAATGCCCTTTTGGTGACTTCGAGATGATATATAATCTTTCTGTCAACAAAAATCATCAATATTGCCTCCTGTGAAATGTCTCCTACTGTGACAGCTGCCATAGCGCCCGTCCCTGAATGTTGACTGTGTGTCAGAGTGAGTGGAGGGGGCGTGGCTTAGCCATAGGTCAATTATAACCGTGATTAAACCCAAAGTTAATGTAGGTGAGAGTAATGGGCATAAAATGCATTGGTTTCATTGGTGCAAACGGTCCCCATTGTAAACCTATTTTTTAATAATAGGCTACAGCTCAATTTTATCAAGCCTATTTACCGTATTTTCCAGAAAATTAGTCACACCTGTAAGTCGAACCTGGTCAAACTTGCGTTGTTGAGAGAAAAAACACTGATAAGTTCCATATAAGTCGCATTTTATTATTAGATTCAGAAATAATGTTAATACTGGTAAATGAAATGAAACCTTAACAAACTCTAAACACTGTAAACATGTATTTGACTTCCCCTCTCTCCAAATCCTTTCAACCTTGTTCTTTCTTTCGATATTGTATGTTCAGATATTCATCCAACAAAATATAATAAGAACAATGATTAAAGACTTCAGCGGAAGCGAGCTCTGAACCAACATGCTCCAATGCTACACTTTTCTGTATATCCTAATCTTTAGTTAACAAACATGTATTCATTACTTCTGCCTTAAATTAATACATTGTTTAAATTAATACATTATTAGCTAACTCTCGTCTCCATTGACTTTTCTATTGACTGAAGCTGCCTCCTTGTCATTTCTGACTTATAACAAAAAAAAAACAATGTCTAAAAGCTGCTATGTGACAAGGTGTACAGCAAACAAGCTAAAAAAAAAATTATAATACGTTTTTATAAACTGTCGACCCCAAAAAACGAGCGTTTAAGGAGACGAAAGTGGATACAGGCAATAAGATGTGAAGCAACAGCTGGAAGAATGGGTAAATTGTGGGATCCTGACAACACTAAAAATACACTACATGTGCAGTAAACATTTTGTCACTGGTAAGTCAAATAACAGTTTTATATATTATATTTCTGTAAGCTAAGATATCCCTGTTCCCCTCCAGTGGCGTAAGTTAGTTCTCAGAGTATTACGACACGTTGCGCTCTGTCTCAATTGCCTGTATCCACTTTCGTCTCCTTAAACGCTTGTTTTTTGGGGTCGACAGCTTATAAAAACTTATTTCTGTTTTTTTTTTGCTGTACATCTTGTCACATAGCAGCTTTTAGACATTGTTTTGTTTTTTGTTATAAGTCAGAAATGACGAGGAGGCAGCTTCAGTCAATACAAAGTCAATGGAGACGGTTGGATGGATTTCCCCTAGGTGGGCGTGGCCTGATAGCATAAGCCCCTCCCCTTCCGGTCGCCCACCATGGGACCTTAGTTCGGAAAAATATTGCATGGTAGTCAATGGCGAGAGACAACAAATATTTTGATCTCGTTTGAATTGTGCCCTGAATTACACACATGATGTTTGTCAATTTAAAAGATACATTTTAAAGTCAAGAAAGTCGCAGTTTGATGTAAAACTGTTGAGGGATAAGACTGTGAAAATACGTAATTACAAAGACTACAAACCCCAAAGGCGCACATTTCCTCTCAATGAATGAAGCTAACTTTACTGACGCTAACGTCTGTCATTGTTTCTATATTCGTGCGTTATAATCGTAACGTTACGCCGTCATCGAGTGTTTTGTACCAGACTGCACACACACGAGCAGCGGATCTCGCTCGTTGTTTCGCTTCCCGGGAGATGTAGTTCATTGAGCGATTTTCACATAAAACTAAATGTTACTCTTCTGTTTTATGACAAACTGCGACTTTCTTGACTTTCATAATTATCTTTTAAATTGACAAACATCATATGTGTAATTCAGGGCACGGTTCAGACGGAATAAAAAGATAAGGTGTGTCTCGCCATTGACTACCATGCATATTTTTTCCGAAGTAAGGTCCCATGAGCCGGAAGCGGAGGGGAGGGGCTTAGGCTCTCTATTGTGAAAAGCACTATACAAATAAATGTGAATTGAATTAAATGAATAATTGAACAGCAATAATAATTAATTATAATGGATTTGAAACTTTTTACCGGTAGTGTATAATATCTAATTACAGATTCTCTCTCCAGCAGGTGAAGATGTCAGTCGGTAAAGATCTCTGCCCGCCGCTGAGCAGCAGATTAATGCCGTCTCACCTGGCAACTGTCGCCGCCGCCATAAGCTCCGCCTTTCCTTCCCTTAACCCCGCCCTCTTTCAGACTCAGCTGCTCCGCCCTGCTCCTGGGCCAATCAGGACTGCGCACACACCTGTGCTGTTTGCCCCTTATTGACCTTTGGCGGATCTGATCATTAACCCCTCCCCCATGACCTCACACTGGGTTAGCCCGGATCTAATGCGCAGTATCGCAATAATTTAAAAACAAAACAAACCAGGTAACTATGCATCGTCATTTACATATGACACACTGACGTTAAGATATAAATGTACCGGTGACGATTTGATTTTTGATGATAATTCATCATCATCATCTTCATCGTCCCCATAATCATCGCTTGCAAGTACAAGACTGATTTGTAAATTTAAGGTGAGTTTGGGAACGCATAGATGTTTATTATAGGGGGGATGAAATGTTGTATTTCTCTGCTGTTTTGCACTTTAAGCCTTTCTGTTGTTGATTTCAGTGCTTTTAATGACTAGATCTCTTCCTGTTCAGCTGTTGTTTTACTGTAACCAGCTCAGCAGGGCTTCATTTGTCAATGGACACATTTCACATTTACAGGATTATAAAAATACGATGGAAAGTATCACTTTTATGTTCTTATTTGCTCCAATAGCAAAAGAAAAAAATTCACGACAGTGTATCTGTGACTAAAAAAGACGGGAAAAGAATATCAAGAGTTTGATTACGTTGGTCAGACGAGAGAAAGAAGTCATCATTTCCACAGCAGTTGTGTTTACTAGTTAACCAGTTTACTAACCAGTCATTTAATGCCAAGGTAATATAACAAACTATATTGTTATAATAAATGTACTTTAAATTGTTTTCAAATGTATAAAAGAAACCGAAAAGGGTCTATTAAAAATCACAGAATAAGAAACTGGTTATGGATTTAGCAGGTTTTGGACTTTAGACGTTTTAGCCAATCACCTGAGCTGTAAATAACCATGTGACTGATCATGCTAGAGCAGGAAAACGATGTCATGTTAATTCTGATTGGCTGCTGACGTCAAAAACAGAAAAAGTCCATTTCACACTTTAAATACTCTCCAAAAAATGGTCACTGGTGCTAAAATTTATCACAGTCCAATCCCAGATAATCCAGATCCAGTTTTTTCCAATGCAAATTAAGCCCTGTTGTACCTGTGTGTGTGTGTGTGTGTGTGTGTGTGTGTGTGTGTGTGTGTGTGTGTGTGTGTGTGTGTGTGTGTGTGCGTGTGTGTGTGTGTGTGTGTGTGTGTGTGCGCGTGTGTTTGTGTGTTAGAAGTGTGTGTGTGTTTGTGGTGTGTTAGAGGTGTGTGTGTGTGTGTGTGTGTGTGTGTGTACAGTAGAATGTAGGGTAAAGATCTGGTGATAAAATGCTGCTGATTCATGTCAAAGCAAGGTTAAGACATATAGTGAGATGTTTGCAAAACAGAAGAATATGTAAATTTGTAGGAGTGTGTTTGCGTGTCTGTATGTGGAGGTGAGTTAACGGGCTTTTCACCTGGAGTCGTCCCTGGAAACATCTCATGAATATTACATGAGCTACTGGGGCCACAAAGCTTGTCTGTCTCTTCTTGCAATGTGAAAACCGATAAACAGTCTCAAATAAACAATCCTGCTTTCTTAACTTGCTTGTTTGAAAAAAAAAATGAATTCACTTAAGAACAGACATGTGTATACATGTGCACACACACTAACTTTCAAAACATTTAAATTAATACTTTTATTCAGCAAGGATGCATCACATCATCAATGATCAAAAATGATCAAAATTGACAGTAAAGACATTTACAATGTTACAAAAGATTCAAATAAATGCTGTTCTATGAAACTTTCGACTCATGAAAGAAAAAAATGCACGACAGTTTCGACAAAAATACGAAGCCGGTAAACCAAGGTTAAATGGCCAAAAAACAAACAAACTTAAAAGTATCATAAAAGTAGAAAATTCAAAGTATTTTCAAATTTGCAATCATGTGACACTTGCGAACCAATGACGTTTGCCGTTAAACGTCAACAGTGATGGAAAGAAGAAACAAAGCTCAGACATTTCAATGGCATTCACAATGAGAGTGAGTTTATATGACAAATTGATCATTTCGAGTGTGAACTATTGCTTTAATGGATTGTGTTGAGAGAAATAAAAACGCATGCACACTAATTATCTCAACTTTGCTTGCTTTGGTCCACGAGACGGTAAAAGTGAGTCATACTTGCAGTCACTAATCACCAAATCTACAATTGACCTCTTTTAAAAACAAAACAAAAGTGCCTATAAAAAGCCAATATAAACGGTGTTTTTAAACAAGCGCTGGTTTCCAGGAGGTTCTGTGCGTTACGAAATGCCGCTGCCATCAATTTCCCTTTCTGACATTCCTGTATGAGTCACATTTGTCAAAAGCTCATAAGTCAGCAGACGTGGACTTTCTCGTGAACCTTCGTCCATAAATCCGCGCTGTGGCTTGATCCGTGTGGAAAGGCGACAGGTGTGGCGGTCCAGTAATGAACAAACAGTAATGCTTGCGGAGAGTGAAATGCTTAGCTCGGTCTCGCTGTCTCTCAAACGGTAATGGTGAACATCTGCATGTAGGAGTCGATGTGTTCTGTTTCAGAGGAAGGTCGCTCCCTGACAGGAGACAGGTTGTATTTTATCCCAACATGGAGCCAAATCAGATTCCAATCATCCAGCTTTTTTTATTTTGTTGTGTTTTTTAGAGCATCACTGAAGAAAAAATAATAATAATAACACTGTGGATGGAATATTCAGGTTTTGACTTCTTCATATGTAAATGCATCGGTTCTCATGATTAACAATTCTGTCATCATTAACATAATCAAACTTGTCATTCCAAATTGCTCTTTAACTTATATTGAAAGCTTATGCATGGCAAACACTATACAGGTGAAACTCGAAAAATTAGAATATCGTGCAAAAGTTCATTTTTTTCAGTAGTTCACAGGGCCGGCCCGAGGCATAAGCGAACTAAGCGGCTGCTTGGGGCCCCTTGGCCACCAGGGGGCCCCCCCAATCGAGTCGAAAAATCGAAAAATATTTTTTTAGATAACTTAAACAAGTGACATAAATGAATGAATTAATATGAATGAATCAATAATTAGACAATAAAATAAAATTCTGATTTCATGATCAATGTACCTCCCTACAACTGCTGCTGTGTCTGCCAGCGTTTAAGTCATGCGCATAATCTAGACACCTCGCGCGTGCATAGACAATTCGTGCGCAACTGCGCATAGTCGCGGACTCGCGGTAATGTTAAGCCATGTCACAAAAAAGGACGTATCCCTCTGGTGCCGAAAATAGAACGAAGAAAATGACAGAGGAGGAGAAAAAAAGAGCAAGATAAAAGTATGTTTGCATGATTACTTACGGTATGTTTTGTGCAGCAATTGAACCATTCCTATCTACGGCAAGCCCAGAGGGGAAAAATACATTGCATACACACACATATACAACGAGCGCCAGTATATCATTACCGGTATTATAGTAATAGACTTTGTTGGATTCTGTCATGTACAATCCAACTAAGTCTGTTACAATAATACTAATAAAAAAAGATTTTGATGACAGTTACACTGTATTGAGACAGTTGAGAAATAATAATAATATTTTTACAGTTTTCAACAATAATTGCCATTGTTGAACCCTTGCTCTTATTATGTTTTTGATTTCTCAGTTGTCATTATTTTAGCAAATAATTTATTTGATATGTTTTGAGACAGTTTGTTTTAAGAAGTTTCAAAGAGTTAGTAAAAGAGTAAAGTAAAAGTAAAAAAAAATATTTAAGTAGGCTATCTATTTTTTATTAAAGGGTTAGTTCACCCAAAAATGAAAATTAAGTCATTAATTACTCACCCCCATGCTGTACCAACCCCGTAAGACCTTCGTTCGTCTTCGGAACACAAATGAAGATATTTATGATTAAATGTGACAGCTGGATCACTCCTCCATAGGCTCCCTAAGGGAACGAATCCTGACGGCCCAGAAAGTCATTAAAGAAAATGTTTAAATATTCCATGTCGCAACAGTGGCTCAACTATAAGTTTATCAAGCGACGAGAATACTTTTTGTGCGAAAAAACAAACAAAAATAACGACTTTATTCGACTATTCCTTTTCTTCCTTGTAGGCCTGAAACGAGACTTCAAGAGATTTCCACGACGCATGCGCGAGAATTGCGATCTCCTTCAACTACTTCAGTTCAATTCTCGCGCATGTGTCGTGGAAATCTCTTGAAGTCTCGTTGAATGTGAGTAGGGTCTCCCATGCACTTCACGATTTGTATGATGCATATGTAATGTGTTTATTTTCGGTTATGATGCAGCTTTAGAAGCCAGTTAGGGGTTTTGAGACTTTCCACAAAATATCAAAGAGGTTCATCAATGCAAGGATGAGTAAAAGATGACAGAATGTTAATTTCTTGGTGAACTATTCCTTTAATAACGCTGTCAGACTCTCTGAAAAGGTTTAAAAAATGGTTGTGGAAAAATGTAATTTCGATCCATGTTCGTTTCAAATGGCAATTTCATTTCTCTGCTAACGGTATTTTGAAAGCGTTCGTAATGCGTTTGAGTGACGAGATGTTTTGAGAAGGCATTGTGTGTGTGGGACGTCATTCACGTGCTGGATTTATTTCCAGAAATCCCTTTTTCATACCCTCCCAGGCCAGCACACCGTATAACACTTTACTCAGCACTCGAAGCCTCGCACTTCTCTTCAAGTGCCTGCGGGGAGATCTAAAGAAGACTAATGAACATGACGATCCTCGGAGGACGAGCGAGGAAACTCGAGCGCTCCGGTCGCCTGTGCGTCGCTTTGATTCCTGATCATGACAAATGCAGTAATTAGCATGCAAGTCCAAGAGGAGCAAGTTCTCTTTATTCCTGCAGGTTTATAGCGGATCCTGCTAAGTACGCCAGGCCTGTCTTCACGCGGAGAAAGAGCGGAGACGGCATGATGCGTCAAGCCAAAAACACATCTTCTGCCTGCAATTTTATGGCTCATGTCAACAGGGCTCTCTCTTTGATTTTAGCCATTGTTTGAAGCATTGAAGCACTCGAGATGATGGATAACATCAGTGGTGCGCCTGGTATGGCCAATTACAGGTCTTAATAACAGAGCTGAAGTCTGCTTTTAAGCAAGAAAAATCGAGTAATTTATGACAGAGACTCCAGAAGGGTCACCTCACAGAGGGTCATTCTCATTATTCTGTGGTCAAGCATCACCATTACTGTTGCTCATGTATACTTTGGGATTTGAACAAGCCTCTAGTCCTAAGGATTGCATTTAGACCTGCGACTTGGGCTCAGATGTTTATTGCTATGGACGTGAATGATATCTCATATTGTGCTGTTGTTGTTGAGGAGCAGAGGTGTGTTTTTACTTTTCTAACCAATCACACACACTATTTTCCAGTGAAAAACACCCTGGCAATTGATTGGAGGACAATTAGGAATCTGGATTATTTTTTAATAGATATTTAGGGTGACCGTATCAGTTTATCAAGAAATTTCCCAGTTTCACAAGGTCTGTTCCAATTTCATGCATTGTTTTATTTTGTTCCATTTTCATGCATTGTTCCCTTCTGTTCCGTTTTCATGCATTTTTTTCATGCATTGTTCCATTCTGTTCCGTTTTCATGCATTGTTCCATTCTGTTCCGTTTTCATGCATTTTTTCCCATGCATTGTTCCAATCTGTTCCATTTTCATGCATTTTTCCCATGCATTGTGTGTGTGGGACGTTTTCATGCATTTTTCCCCATGCATTGTTCCAATCTGTTCCGTTTTCATGCATTGTTCCATTCTGTTCCGTTTTCATGCATTGTTCCATTCTGTTCCGTTTTCATGCATTTTTTCCCATGCATTGTTCCAATCTGTTCCATTTTCATGCATTTTTTCCATGCATTGTGTGTGTGGGACGTTTTCATGCATTTTTCCCCATGCATTGTTCCAATCTGTTCCATTTTCATGCATTGTTCCATTCTGCATTGTGTGTGGGACGTTTTCATGCATTTTTTTCATGCATTGTTCCATTTTGTTCCGTTTTCATGAATTTTTTTCATGCATTGTTCCATTCTGAATTAATGACTAATTAACTGATTAAGTGATTGAAATCGGAACAGACCTTGTGAAATTGGTTTCAGAATTTTGAAATTAATCAGTCAAGATTAATAAAAAAATTCCAGAATGGAACAATACATGAAAACGGAACAAAATTTTTAAAATGCATGAAATTGGAACAGACATTGTGAAACTGGGAAAGTTCCTGATAAACTGAGACATCTGGTCACCCTAAATATCTATTAAAAAATAATCCAGATTCCTAATCGACCTCCAATCAGTTCCCAGTGCGTTTTTCACTGGAACAATGCATGAAAACAGAACAGAATGGAACAATGCATGAAAACCCTTAAAAAAATCAATGAAAAAAAAATAGAAACAACCATTCAAAAGAGAATATACACTGCCAACCATCTTCTGTATACATTTTCTAGATAAAAAAATAGCGACAACCTGGCAACCACTCTGAACTTTATCAAATAAAATAAAAAAGATTCTAGATTAATTAGCAATGTTAGTGCCATTGAGCCATTTGCTGCTAATTGTATTAATGTCCATTTGCACATACCTATTTTAATATTCTTTCTAGTCTGGATGCATTATGCACACTCACTGGTATACAGCGCACCCTTAAGAGTTATACAGAGCAAATAATATGTTTGAATACTATTAAAGTCCTAAAGTTAAGAGTAACTCAGCGAGGTTTATGCCTAAAGCACTAAAGCGGTGACAGAAATGATACCTTGTTCTGTTTAGCTATGGTTAACCTCCAGAGTTCTCGCTGGCAGCTTTCAGTGTCATTACACCAGAGCGTTGCTTTGAAAAGGAGGGAAGGTCATCAAAAATGCATTTGCTAAATAACCCAAACTCAGAGCCCTGGAAGAGCGAGTGCACTTAAAGGTGTAGTTCACTCCAAATTCTCTCATCTTTGTGTCGTGCCAAACCCGTAGAACTTAGAACTCGTAGAACTCTTTTGTGTTTCACTGAAATAATACGCCGTCCAAACGACTTTGAGGGTGAGATGTTTCTTTAAGGCCTTCAGTGGGGGGAAAACCCTCAACTTCTTAATGTTTTCCATAAAAACTTTATTAATGTTTGCCTTAAGGGTGGATTAAGGAATATGGAGGGTGGGAAAAAAAACATAAAATCGATCGTTAGGAGGACATCTCTTGGGTCTCGGAAAGAAAAGCCCAAATGGCTTCAGATGTTTCCAGTTCATTCCCATAGGAGATAAAGTGTGTTTTTACAGGCGTGATGTGAGTGATTCACACTGCATGTCTGCAGTGTTACACGGCAACTGTTGCTAGGGCTTAATTCATGACAGCAACAGCGTTTTGGGTTGAGAGGACTGCTGTTTCCAAGCAGATCAGGACCTATTTTGGGAAATGACAAATACAAGCATGATTAGATTTGCTATTTATCACATGACATGCCATCTTATTGAAGCTGTTTCAGTCCTGTGCTGCTGCTGACATCTTCAACACATTTTACCTCCACAATCGGATGCATTTCTGATTGAAACACGACGTTAAAAGAGAAAACAGAATAGAACTTGATCTTATCCATCGGGATCGACTGGATGGTGAAAAGGTTATGTTACGTTCGCAGTCGAGAAGTTAGGAAAAGTAAGAGGGCTTGGTGACATCAGCCAAAGAGGGATGGATTATTACATCATTGCATTGTGATAAAGACTTACAACTTTTTTATTATTTGGAGTAACACACAGAATTGTTCAACAAGAACATCAAATTATTTGTAAGGTTATTATTAGATATTTAGGGTGACTCAGTTTATCGGGGACTTTCCCAGTTTCACAACGTCTGTTCCGATTTCATGCACTGTTCCATTTGGGAATGAATCAGTTATTAATTCCAAAATTCCAGAATGGAACAATGCATGAAATCAGAATGGAACACAGGGACACTTTGAATTTCATTCAACAAAATGAATTAATCTTTAAGTCATTTCATTTATTTGAGCTGAGATAAAATATCATTTTTTCAATAGCTAATTCCTCCGAACACATCCACATACGCAACCTCTGATAATATTACGAATTATGAAAGCCATTATAATGCAGCCAAAGATGAATTATGACCAACGCATTGAACATGAGCGACTCGTCAGTGTCACAGAGATGCATGACGACTGTAGGAGTGTAGCATTGTTATGCAGTTGCATTCATATATTTGCAATAATCTGTTTTGGGCCTAACTGCAAATTGACATGCAAGTCTAGAGCATAAAATGTTTGTTGTTGTTAATTTCGTTTTTGCAGTCGATTCTGTCCAAATAAACTGAATAAAACAGAAGAGTCTTATTTTGTATTATTTATACACTATAGTTTTTAATCATATTTTGAATAATTTAATAGCTATTTAAAAAAACATTTTTTTTCGTCATTTTGTTATGTGCTTTTGTAATTATTACTATAATTATTATTATTACTAATATAGGTTTAATTTATTTTTATTTCCAGTTATTCATTTTAGTGCTTCAACTCATTTCAGTTAGTTGCCACATTTGGCAACATTTCAAACAAAACAAAAAAAATTCATAAGTTTTCAATAGTTTCATTTAAGATTTAGTTAATGATGCCAGGAAGAAACTAAAAATGACATTAATGGAAAACATTTTCTCTCATTTCGATTGAATAAATCCATCTTTTAGAACTGTTACTCCCATCACTTCTGAGACTTCAAAGATCTGGTATCTCAGGTCCTACAGGGATACATCTGATCCCCTCTCTGTTTGACACAATCACCTGTTCTTTCATTGAGAGCGGATGAAACGGAGAGTGGAGTGACAGTAATATATGCAGCCGGAGAGTTATCATCTTAATAGGACTGTCAGACCGGTGTCATCTCAGGGCTGCCGGTGACAGGAGATGCATATCGTGGCAGAAAACAACTCGGATGTCCACAATGTCACCTTGTTGTTTCAATGTCCAAACCTTCACAGGGACAATAAATTAGCTCAGCAGCAGCGCCTCGAATATTGCTGATTCTTGAGACACGGGACAAAACATGTCCCGCTATTGCACTTCTTGCCATTAGTTTAGAATATAGCAACATTTCTACTCTAAAAAATAATCATGATCTCTAGAAAGAACACAAATTACCGCCATTTTTGAAAAAGCAGGTGAAACTCTGAATATTGTGCAAAAGTTCATCTATTTGTTTGTTATACAATTTGTTATAATTTTGATGATTATTATGCGGTTTCCAGCTTATGAAAACCCCACATTCAAAATTAGAATATTACATGAAATCAATTAAAAAAATGTTTTTTTTATACAGAAAGGCCGGCCCTCTGAAAAGTATAATAATGCACATGTACTCAATAATTGGTTTGGGCCCCTTTTGCATGAATTACTGCAAATTAATTTAAAAAAGAAATTTTTCAAATTTGAAAAAATTCAAATTTTTCGAGTTTCCCTGTATAGCCTATCACTGTCCTTGTTCATATTCTTTGGGATTTTTAGATAATTTTCCTCATTTTAAGTAGTTTAAATTGTACAACACCTAAAATGGCTCCCAGATTTATGTGATGTCAAGTATGGTTCTTTTGTAAGATTTTCTTCATAGATGGAGGTGATAGTCATCCAGTTCATTAATTCATGCATTTAAGTTAATGCTAGATTTGTCAGATGTTTATTAAATAGTTGACATGAAATTACAGTCTTATTTGTGAGAAAATTCAAGAACCATAATGATGCACAGCGGGTGAATTCCTGTAAACAGTGTTGAAACCACACTAATTGCTATGCTACTTAAACTTTTATTTATTTCATTTTCATTCTGTGGCCTGTTTTGTGCAGTGTTTTCTGAATCAGTGATTGTCAGAATGTGCGTATCGACCCAGATGAATTGGGCCATGTCAAGTTTGCATGCATATTGATTTTGATTCACACAAACCAAAATGGCCTCTGGGTAATTTGCATCACCTGGACACCAAATTGCCCTGATTCAATCTGACTGGAGGGCAGTGGAGCTCTTTGGAAAAGCCCCGAGAGACTCACGTCGGAAAACTTTTAAAGCCGTGTTTAACTTAAACACTGAAAGAGTAAAGTTTGAGTTTTTTCGAGGAGAAAAACATCTTCCGCATCGCGCACATCTGGAGAAGAGTCCTGCTGCCCTCTGCTGGATAGGAGGAGCAAGTGCAGGTAAGGAAAAAGCTTTTTACGCCGAAAAACAAATTATTTTTACTTGAAAAGTGGGTAATGTGGTCAGTAAACAATCTGCACACGCACAACTATTACTGTCCACGTTAAAGGAGTTATGTTAAAGCAAGCGGAGGCATGATAAACAAGTGATTTTCTTTGAAAAGCAGGCCTACCAGAAATACTTTATTATACATACAACTTGTTTATAATAATTAAGCATTTAGATTCAGAAAATGTGAAAGAACAGCAATAATAGTGATTTTTGAAAAATATTTTTTTAAATAAGAGACATCAGTGACCCTTTCTGCTCCAGAAACTCGACATTTGGACTGTCTATATAGGGGACTTTCAGGGTGAAATCTCATGTTTAGGCCAGACAGCAACTATCTTTACCCTAATGTAAACATCATATTTGATACGCACATTTAAAAGGCTTGTATCATCAATATCAAAACTTGGAAAGCTCTGTTGTAAAGCAATCTGATAGATTGATAGTTAGGCCTATGAAAGAAGTAAAATGCCTTTTAGTGCAATTGCAAAGGTCATGATATTAGTAATATTTCAAGATGAACACTTAGGTTTACATGATATTATTATTATTATTTTTAATCATGTTAAGCATCAAATACGATCCGGCTTTTGATGAGCATTTATTTATTCATCTCTCAATCGTCATTGTATTGCATTGCATTATGTTTTTTTGTCCCCCACAATAAAAACTACAAAGCTTTGATCACAAAACGAAATATTTGAACATCATTATATCAAAGCATGTTATTAGGAGATATAGAGTGGCAGCCGACATTTTACCTATATGCATTTTATGCAAGTATCTGTTATAAAGATCTCATTGATTTATGTTGCAAGCATCAGAATTTCATCTTATTTTTTAGCCATATAAACATCAGCATCTTCACTAGATTGCATATTTTCTAAATAGCTCCTCACTATGAGTCATAAAAGCCTGATGAATCAAATATGATAGAAAACATAAAATACGTATGCCAACTTTTTTTAAGACGTAAAAATGTTTTGTCTAAAGCTTCAATAAAATATTCCCTTTCAATATATATACATATCTATATAATGAAGCCTGGCATATGATATATATATATATAGTTATTTTTTTTCTCATATAAACATGTGGCCACTTAAAATGTGACATTTCTGCACCACTAGCAGGATTCAGAATTACTGGCCTACAGCAAAAATACCACAGAAATTGTGAAGAAACATACATTGGAAGAGCTGATTGCTGCATGTTTCATCACAATATTCAGAGCTCGACTGAAAATACTGTGAGGGAACTTCATGCACGTCTCCTCAAACTGGATAATTTACCTAAAAAAAGCAAACGTTATGCATGTCTAGCATTAAATCCCTGTTCCTGCTTACAGCATTTATATTCCATATGCATGTATGAATCAAACATTTACAGAAGTGGAACATTCACAGCATGTATGTATACATTTCACCCCCTTTATTGGAAATGTACTAGTACCTGGACATTAAAAACCGATCAGTCTCTCAGTGTTACTGTTGAATTACTGAACGTCTGCCAGTTAGTTTGAGCGCAGCTGCCTGTGCTACTTCAGGAGTGTTAAAGTCCACTGTAGTCCATGATGAAATCGTTTCGGATATGACAGGCAGCCACAATTTTAGAACTAGCAAAAAAAAAAAACGCAACTCAAAATTGTGCAATTCAATGGTTTCTTAGAAATAAAAACATTGAGCATTTTGAGAGAAGGTTCAAGACAGACCACTGACTAAAATGTCAAGTTCATTTGTTAATAACACTACATACATTTAAAAAGACCACCATTTAAACATGATTCTCTGTGAAAAGAAACTGGAAGTAGGGTTTATAGGAGGCTGTACAGTGTGCAAATTACTGTCCGTCATGGGAGGCAAATCTAAATCATGTGTGTGTTTCTGCCCATGAAACATTTAAAGAAAGTCATGTTTTGAAACAAAGGCCCTCACAGAGTCTTGCATGTCTTGTTTGACGGCACATATCATTTAAATTTGCCTTTAGTCCTCAGACTTTTGCTCATGACTACCTGTAAGATTACAATAAAAACTGCAGGGAAATGTTCGACACTTTTTGTGTTTTTTTTTCATTGTCAAGGCCCACATGGAATTGGCACAGATTTCAATTGCCCACGTAATTGTACAGTCTTTCCCTGTAATTCATGTTTTCAGTGTGTTATACAGTAGAGGGCGCTGTTACGCGTCTTCAGAAAGAGTCCAGAACCTCCTGATCAAAACACAGGCGAAGAGAAGCAGAAACAAGAGAGATTGAGGCATTGCTGATGCACATGTAATCTATCATGATCATAAAACCGCATATAAATCAAAACAGCCTAACGTTACTGAATGAAAGCGTCTACGGTGTTGATGGACTCGATCTACTACATCTGTGTTTAGATCATCGCTCTGAATCCCATCCAGACGAAGTCCGACAAAAACACGATTTCCTCAGCTTTTTGTTCAAAATGTTGCTTTTTTATGAAACATACCCACATTCAAGTGTTAATAAAAAAACTGAATGCATTAAGTTAGAATAAAAGCAGAGGCTCTGCTCTTTCTTTTGTTATATTGTGTGTTCAGATCTATTCTGGGGACCGTGGAAGATAAAAAATGCTGGCGCCGGCGAGGAAAGAGTTAATTCCCCCATTAAATACTTTGGTTAGTTTATCATGTGCACAGCTACAAGCCTGTCGTCCATTGAACACATTTTAACATGTTCAAATCCTCAGATTCTGCCTCAGAAAATGCAAGTGCACCGATTCCACATGGGCCTGACATTAAGATTATAAGCATAACAGAGATGAGAATACAATCCCAATCAATAATGATAATTATAATCAATACAGCAGGCTGAACATGTTTTACTGACTGCCTTGCTTAATTTGTTCTTTATCCCTAAAGACGATAATTCAGCAACTCATTGGTGAGATCCCCCAGCCACTGGTAATGGATGGCCCATTATTCTCATACGAGGCACACAGCAGGAGCATTGAGGAATGCTTAACTAGAACAACAAGCTACTGCATCCAAACTAAAACCCACAACCAACGTTCGACCGGCTGCTGATGGAGCAGGTGGAGGATCTAGTTTTTCACAAGCAGTTTTAAAACTCTCTTAATCCGATTCAACATTGAGTCATAAGCAGGCCCACACACAATCTGCATGATGATTTCCACTGAATTGTAATGCATTCATGGGTTTATTAAATATGCAGGCTAATTTGATGATTACGCTTAGTTACCGATAACAATAGCTTCATTTAACACGTTTAAATCCTTTTTCGCAGAAAAATCTGCAGATTGTTCCTGGGCCTGGTCATAAGGTAATCAGTTTCATATACTAAACGCATACAAACACTCAATATTTCTCTCTCGCGCGTGCGCGCAACCGTGTTTGTTCTCCTGCTGAATTAAGTTAAAATGTGTATTTAGCTTTTGTAGTGATACATGCATCCAGTAGACTGCAGATTTACATATATTTTCTTAAAAATAAAAAGTAAAAAAAAAGTATTAGAAACCCAGCTATACAGTCTTTAGCTAATCCACGGAGCGAGGTTTGGAAGGAGGAGCCCCGTGTCCAGATGTGATGCGGTTGGTTAGGAGGTGAGGAGCGTCAGCGTTTAGGTGCTACAGCAGGGACCTTTCGTGGGCTGTGCCGTTTCTGTCAGATCCACACCTCGGTTGCGTCCCGTGTTGGCACCTGCAGGCTGGGGCTCGTTCTTCGGCAGTTTCTTTGCTAAGGGTGCAAAGACAGAACATGGAAATATTATGGAAATGCACGTTAACATGAAATGCCATTGAAAGAAAAGTCCAAAATGTGACGTTTTCCCCAGTAAAACCCAGGTACAAAATTTAGGGTAGTCAAAATCATGCTAGTCTCAGACTGTTGTCTGAACGTCAGATGCATAAGGCACACAAAATGGGAAACACTTTGGGAGTTTCAAAGTCGTCATCTGATTGGTTTAATTCTACAGGTTTTCCAGGAGTGTGTGTGTCACGTTCTGTAACGGTCCGTCTGGAAACAAAGCCGTCGTGAGGCCAAACCCCCTCATGGAAGAGGAAAGCTGTCATGTTTACAACTCTGACAATGAGCGCTCACCAGGATCAACTAAACACTTGATTTTTAAAAGTATGTGAAGTTCGCAGCGCTATTGTTGCAGTACACTTGAACAACATTCTTGAATTAATCATTTATTAGATGCACACTGTTCTGTTATCGTATGCACATCGATTTTACATGTTCACACCCCTAAATATGAGGCTCATGTTGACATTTTTGTACCTCTAACTTATAATGGCAGTCAAAAATGTAGTCTGTAACATTAAGGTTTCACAATACAGCAGACTTTCACAATCAAACATGAAAAACTGAACAAAACTTACAACAGAATGTTACAATGGAAATACATATTTCATACATATCAGAACTCATAGGTACACTACGAGGCAAAAGTTTGGGGTCAGTTTTTTTTTTTTTACTTTGAATAGTTTTATTCAGCAAGTACGTATTAAACTGATCAAAAGTGACAGTAAAGACATTTATAATGTTACAAAAGATTATATTTCAAATAAATGCTGTGTTCATGAAAGAATCCTGAGAAAATGTTTCCGTAAAAATATAAAGCAGCAGCACAACTGTTTTCAACACCGATAATAATCATAAATGTTTCTTGAGCATCAGATCCTCATATTAGAGTGATTTCTGAAGGATCATGTGACACTGAAGACTGGAGTAATGATGATGAACATTCAGCTTTGATCACAGGAATAAATTACAGTTCACTATATATTTACATAGAAAACAGCTAAATTTAACTGTAAAACGTGTAACTTTAAACAAGTCTTTTAAAAAACATGAACATCTTACTGACCCCAAACTTTTGAACAGCAGAATGTAGGCTATTTGACAAACAAGTAGTAGGTTAAAGTATTCAACTTACCAATGGCCATGAAAATCTCGTTCACGTTCATTGAAGTCTTTGCCGATGTTTCCATAAAGAGCAAACTGTTGTCCTCTGCATATGACTGTGCATCCTGCGAAGAAGACGACAAAAAGTCATGGTTTCAGGCTCTAAACAGACGTCTGGAAGTCTGCACGGCATGTTTGTTTGTTTATCAACAGTTCCACATCTCATTTGTAAAGCCAACAGGAAGCGTCTGCTCCTCTGTGGCTGTTCAAACATCACAAACCTGAAAGTCCAACGCTCTCTTGTTGGCAAGGTCTGCCTTGTTTCCAGCCAAAGCTATTACAATATTTGGACTGGCTTGTCTTTGAAGCTCTTTCACCCAGTTTTTCGCACGTGTAAATGATTCCTGAAATAAAAAACATAACATGTATTTTTGTAAAGCATTTTTTAGATTCAGAGCTCTCTCATTTGTGCTTCAAGGGGTCATAGCACACATTTAATTTTTTTCACATTTACTTTCTCCCCGACGGGTCCACTTATTATGCAAGTGATAATTTAGTTCTTCATAATGATTTTCCATCCTCTCGCTGACCTGTAGCATTAAATGGGATGTTTTTTGTATCTATGTAAACACTCTTTTCGCATGTGAAATGAGTAACGGCACTTTGCTGCATTCACATGCTGGTTTGCTGAAAGGATTTAAGAACGAGCCAGCTTGGTTTCAATAAATGCTCTTTTTGGACATGGGAGGAAGTGTTGAGTTATAGTACAATCTCAAAATAGGTAGAATAATGTGATTCCTTGTTTAAACTGCAGAGTATGTATGTAAGGACTCACCTCATTCGTAATGTCATACACCACTATGGCCGCCTGTGCTCCTCTGTAATACATTGGGGCCAGACTGTGGTAGCGCTCCTGGCCAGCTGTATCCCAGATCTCAAACTTCACTGTTGTGTCATCCAAACATACTGTCTGAGTCAAGAAAGCAGCTAGTGGAGAGAGGACAGGGAAGGGTTAGGGCTTGCCATCTAGTGACTGATTGTAATTAGGGCTGGGTGGCATTTTGCTATACCATGGTGTGCGTGTGTATACCGTAATATAAGATTTTAGTCATACTGCCCATCCGTAAGTGCATTAACATTAGTGTTAATTTTGTTGTTGAAAAATCTATGAAGAAAAATGTCCTTTTTCTCTGACTAAAATGAGACTATAGGGAGGAGTTTAAATATTAGTCTGTTTAAGAAGTCTTTACGAGCTTTCATGCTTGCGGTTGACAGATGTCAAGATTTTAAATCCCCCAATCAAAGCTTTTCTTTTAAAAGGATACATTTTCTAATCTGTGTTTTACTTAATATTTGCAATCTGGCAATCATGCACACACGCTGTCTCTACACTGCGGAAGTGCCGTCGATGATCTGACAACAGACAAACGAGTAAGCTGGAGTTCAGCGATCTCCATTTGAGATATTCTGCTTAAATGAAAGTGTCACTCAGCCAGTCTGTGTTCCTTCACGCTGGTTTCTGTGACTATCTGTGATCAAACCTTCTCAGTGATTTATTGTAATAAATCTCTCAACTATATGAATAAATGCACTTACGCAGCTCTGTGTGACAATAAATAGTCATTTATTGCTGTTGTTTTAATAGAAACACATGAATGTAATTATTGGAATTACTGTGAGGAATCTCACCACTTAAATTTTTTAGAGAAATGTCTTGTTTTCATAATGTAGAGAATGTGTAACTTATGACAAATAGCCTATAAAAAAAACAAAAACGGAAACTAGATGAGGTAAAATAAAGCATGCGTATGAGTTGACATTCTCTAGATTTGAGCTTATATGAGTGTGAATGTAAAACTAAATTCTCAAATGACAACAATCGTTGTGATTTATAATTTTGAACAAAATAATCGTTAGCCTATTATTTATTTAACCATTTTGGTCCACTAAAACTTGACTTAACAAAAAGAAAACAAGGTAGACTAAATATGACGATAACTAAAAAGTACATTTGACACAGGACTAAGACTAACGCTAAATATAAGAATAGCTGACAGAATTAACACTAATTAGCATCACTTAAGTTCAGATATGGGTTATTATACACCAAAATGGAAGTCGTACCTCCTATTGTGCTTTCCTGAAACTCGTGAAACTGTCCTTTTACAAAGCGAAGGACTAGACTTGACTTCCCCACAGCAGATTCTCCCAAAAGCACTAGTTTGAATTGACAGATTTTGTTGCCGCCGTTCGGCCCATTAGGTCTTGTTGCTCCACCTCTTCCTGCCATGACCCTGAGCCCAATCTCCTGTACTGAAGTCAAGAGGTGCTTCTCAAACACTCACTCCCAGATCTGCGGAAACAAACATTAACAATCTAGTATCACTTCTCAATTCTCAATTCACAGCACTATTAAGTAATGCAATATATCAATCATCAGAGGTGTCTATTCCTGCTCGTGGAGATGCAGTAAAGTCGGCTCTTGTTTTTCAAATGTGGTTTACTTGGTTAACCAAATACATCCTGAGGATAACAAGAGGTGCATTGGTGGACGATAAGTAACTATGCCATTTTCCTTATTTTGAAATATAAGCAAAAATCTGCTTTGGGATTTTTAAAAAAAAGGTAAGTTGAGACCCAGATCTTCAGGACAGAACCCCTCCTAAAATATGAGACTGGTTATAAGTTTAAGTAACACTGATATAGATAGAACATCTATTGTGTAGTTTGTCATCCCATTAATTGCATCCATTCCAATGCGGTCAGATGACTAAACAATGGATGACAGACATTGTTCAGGAACTGCCACTCTTGTTAAGCCTTAAATATCCATTGTGCTTTGACCCCAAAACCCAGCCTTGTGTCCTTTAAACATTCCCCAAACAAAACCAAAGCCACGCTGGGAATGAAATGCAAGCTTACTACATACTGAATATGGTATGGAAGCCCATTCCACCACATAAGAACAAAAAACAATTCATGCATTGAGATAAAAATACATAACTATGACATAAAAGTAAAAATAAGATCAAAAGTAAATTATTAATCTTGACTTTGTATGTCATACTTTAGACTTTTTATCTCATAGTTATGATTTCTTAATCTAATATTTGTGATTCAGCAAAGTTTTTTTTTTCATACTTTCAGGTGTTTTCCATAGTAAAGTACGAAAAATACAGTAAATGCAGGTATTCTGTGCATACAGAAGGCGTCCATAATGTGCATGTATACTGCATAAACTGTATGGAAAGTATGATAATATGCTATTCAAACACAACCCAAGTCCCTTTGCCTCTCTGGTTAAACAACTCTTAATATTCTAGGCTATATATATAACTGTTTATATGTTATGTAATATAGAAAGCATGAGACAGAGTGACCGTGCAAAACACAGGTCTATCATGATCAGACAGAACTTGAGATTGCTTCTAAACACTTTTAACTTAAAAAAACGATGATAAATAGCCATCGCACGTTAGATTTGATAGGTATTCAAAAGAAAAAAGAAAACATTTTTGGTGATAACTTGACTTGTTTGACGTGTAGCATAATCTGGCTCATCAAAACAAACGCAGCAGTCTTTGATCGGCTAATATTGTGTTTACTGTACAAGTCAGTAAGTAACTTCAATTTCAGAGGAATGATGAAATAAAATCACTGAATTATTAAAAATGGAAAATGTATTTAGTGTCATAATATGAAGCTCGAGCTGCCTGTTAGCTTGTGATGCTAACTATGCTAATGATATTGTATATATCTCTCTCTTTTTCTCTGTATTACACTCATGTAAAGAGCCACTAAGCTAATTGACAATCGTGTTCCGACCGTCTCAGCCGTACTTTATCGGGTCTGTCAGTTTCTTAGACGCCCCGGTTCAAATGGTTCCTGAAAGCTAATAGTGCTAATGCTAAGAGAAAAACAGGCCGAGCGCTCTGCGTGTACACACAACGCTGACCGAGACCTCTCATAAATAAACCGTTAAAAAGTTGAACGGAACAACTGTATGGTTTACTTCAAATACAAAGCCCAAAAGACTTACATTATAATAACAGAACAAATGTTTAAAGCCCAAAGACTCGTACCTTCCTCTCGGTTCCTCCCAACTTCCCCTTTCGCATCAAAACTGATGATGACGGAAGACGGATCGGATGACTGGATCTGACGTCAGACGTATCGGAGAGAAATCGGCCAATCACAACAGCGCTTCTGACAAAAATGTTATTCCCATAACACAATGGGTTATAATTTATAGATATAAAAGTAAAAAAAATAATATATATATATATATATATATATATATATATATATATATATATATATATATATATATATATATATGTGGTTATTATTAGTAGTTTTCAAATACTTTTTACTTTAAACGTTATACTTTTGGATGCTCTGGATAATCATCTATAACAATTTAACTTCTGAAATTAATTGTTTTTTTTTTATACAAAAGTCGTGTATTTTATTAATATATTCAGTATTTATTAAGCCTTTGTAAAATGAATGATTAAAAAACAAAGGACTTGTTGTTTTACTTCAAAAACAAGAATTAATTTATTCACGAGCTTTTTCTGTTTTAAGCGCACTGGCAACTTTAGTATTTGTTGTAGGTATATGAAAGATACAGGCTAATTTTAAAATAGCAAAGAAACCAGTTTAATTTAGAGAGAGATTTTGTGACAGGTGCACGTCATTGTCAGGTTGACGCTGGGTTTCCTCCAGCGTCGTCAGGTAACGGAAGGTAAACAAACACTGCTGTTGTTTTTTGTTTGAATGCTTGTAAATAAAGCTGTGAGTTTGTAGGCATGAGTCTCGTCGAGCGGAATATGTCCACCCGGAGACGCAGAGACACGTTTCCAACCATCCGCGCGGTATGACTAATCATTTCTCAGAATAAGTTTTGATCTTTTACATTTACGACTGTTATTATGCTTAAAATATTTCGAAATGCTCAGTATGCTCATTTCCACTTAAAGGCAGGGAAGCTCGTTCCAGTAGGAGACAGAACTAACTCTTGTCTGCAGGAAATTACACCAAGGGTGGGTAATTCAAAAGATTAATAGTGAAACCACATACAGTGCGTGCATGCGTGTGTGTGTATATATCAAGCAACGCTTAATATAGGGTTATTATGCCAAAATACAGATTTATTTAGTTTTAAATAAAACCATTGTAATCCTGAAAGTATCACCCCTTTTTTCAAAAAGTAACTATAATCTGATTACTACGTTTTTTGACGTAACTGTAACGAATTACAGTTACTGGATTTTTGTATCCTGATTACATAACGCCGTTACATGTATTCCGTTACTCCCCAACCCATATATATATATATATATATATATATATATATATATATATATGCACACACACACATACATACGCTCACATGTACAAACATACACACACATACTTAAATATATATATATATATATATATATATATATATATATATATATATATATATATATATATATATATATATTAGTGCTGGGCCGTTATCGGCGTTAACGTGCTGCGTTAACGTGAGACTCTTATCGGGCGATAAAAAAAATATCGCTGTTAATCAAAGTTGTTTTGGGATCATAAATAGCTTTTTCGAATATCGTTATATTTTCGCGCAATTCTAATGTGTAGTAGGCTATGACGCCGCGCCTACTGTCACAGATCGCGCAGTAGGGTATTTTCCTGTCAGGGACACAAGGTGTACTTTTACTTTGTTACGTTGGGCGACGTTCCTCTCGTTACTTTATTTTAATGCAATACGTTGTTAAATGAGTTTATTCCAAGCGCGCTGTGTCCTTTGTATGGGCATGAGCGATGCTCATTTACAAATGAATCACTCTTTTGAGTCGATTCTGTTCACAGACTTCATCAAACAAGTTGTCAGATGATCTGTCTAAATCGGTTCGCGAATCAGTTGATCTGTTCAGTTCCTCGCGCACTGAATCGTCGGAAGCGCTTTCAATTCACACTCGGAGTCGAAACAGGAAGATTTAAGAGCATCACGAGCGTTGGATGAAGTGGCCGATCTACAGTCTAGTCTAGTGAATGCAAATCTGCAAATGCATCATGTTTTTGCCAGCGATGAAGATCTTTATTAGTTGAACATCTTCGTAAGCTGTCTGTGAATGAATGATTCCACAGGACGATACATTCGATTTCATTTCATTCAGGTAATACATTGTGTGTGTATTGCGCGTGTATTGCGCAGTGGCATAATCACACGAATAGTTTACATTGATTGAAACTAATTTGTTTTAAAAAATGAGGCTATTGCAGTAACAAGGCAGGTTCACATAAAATTCTTATGACATATGATGACATTATTTTTTGATCTAACGAGCATTGGCGATGCAAAAACGGACTGTCGTGCGTATTGTTTTTTTCTTCTTCCAATTAGCCTACTATGTTTAAAAAAAAGGACGAAAACATGTTACTTGTTCAATTAATAAACAGTTTGTTTGATGACAAATCGCTAAAGATGAAATTGGCCTCCCTTTCTGTCATTGCGTTTTTTTTTTTGTTTTTTGTTTTTACGATATTCGGCTTTTGCTCCTCGATTGTCGAATGGCATTTTTGGCAGAAATGCACATCCCTACGCGAGGCAAACTATTCTCAAAGACTTACTTTTAGTCATTATTTGGGTAGCACACATATTCTGAATGCCTTCGGGAGAATTCAAATGAGCCATTTTAATCTAGATTAATCTAGATTAATTTCAATATTAATCTAGATTAATCTAGATTAAAAAAATTAATCTATGCCCACCTCTAATATATATATATATATATATATATATATACACACACACACACATACATACGCTCACATGTACAAACATACACACACATACTTATATATATATATATATATATATATATATATATATATATATATATATATATATATATATATATATATATATATATATATACTAGAGGTGGGCATAGATTAATTTTTTTAATCTAGATTAATCTAGATTAATATTGAAATTAATCTAGATTAATCTAGATTAAAATGGCTCATTTGAATTCTCCCGAAGGCATTCAGAATATGTGTGCTACCCAAATAATGACTAAAAGTAAGTCTTTGAGAATAGTTTGCCTCGCGTAGGGATGTGCATTTCTGCCAAAAATGCCATTCGACAATCGAGGAGCAAAAGCCGAATATCGTAAAAACAAAAAACAAAAAAAAAAACGCAATGACAGAAAGGGAGGCCAATTTCATCTTTAGCGATTTGTCATCAAACAAACTGTTTATTAATTGAACAAGTAACATGTTTTCGTCCTTTTTTTTAAACATAGTAGGCTAATTGGAAGAAGAAAAAAACAATACGCACGACAGTCCGTTTTTGCATCGCCAATGCTCGTTAGATCAAAAAATAATGTCATCATATGTCATAAGAATTTTATGTGAACCTGCCTTGTTACTGCAATAGCCTCATTTTTTAAAACAAATTAGTTTCAATCAATGTAAACTATTCGTGTGATTATGCCACTGCGCAATACACGCGCAATACACACACAATGTATTACCTGAATGAAATGAAATCGAATGTATCGTCCTGTGGAATCATTCATTCACAGACAGCTTACGAAGATGTTCAACTAATAAAGATCTTCATCGCTGGCAAAAACATGATGCATTTGCAGATTTGCATTCACTAGACTAGACTGTAGATCGGCCACTTCATCCAACGCTCGTGATGCTCTTAAATCTTCCTGTTTCGACTCCGAGTGTGAATTGAAAGCGCTTCCGACGATTCAGTGCGCGAGGAACTGAACAGATCAACTGATTCGCGAACCGATTTAGACAGATCATCTGACAACTTGTTTGATGAAGTCTGTGAACAGAATCGACTCAAAAGAGTGATTCATTTGTAAATGAGCATCGCTCATGCCCATACAAAGGACACAGCGCGCTTGGAATAAACTCATTTAACAACGTATTGCATTAAAATAAAGTAACGAGAGGAACGTCGCCCAACGTAACAAAGTAAAAGTACACCTTGTGTCCCTGACAGGAAAATACCCTACTGCGCGATCTGTGACAGTAGGCGCGGCGTCATAGCCTACTACACATTAGAATTGCGCGAAAATATAACGATATTCGAAAAAGCTATTTATGATCCCAAAACAACTTTGATTAACGGCGATATTTTTTTTATCGCCCGATAAGAGTCTCACGTTAACGCAGCACGTTAACGCCGATAACGGCCCAGCACTAATATATAGCTACACACACACACACACACACACACACATAGGGTAGACTGGGTACAGTTGAAACATAGGTACAGTTGAGACACCTTAAATAACTTGCGTGCGCAGCCAGCACAAGTTGTGATTTTTGCTGTGCACATGCGTATTAGTGTCCTCTTTGATCGTGGGAAATTTGATCAATGGACGCATCTCCGCTCCGAAGATATCGGCAAAAGTTATTTTACTAAGGTAAGACGTTCACTTCACCATGCACACTCCACAATGAATAGCTTATTATCCTTATGTGACTGTTAAACATAACTGGTATAATCACAAACGTTATTCTGTGCCCTAAAAACGGGCATATTTCATGGTATTGTCTCATGCATGGTCATTGCAAAATCTAGAGAAATGCGCGAGGTGGCCATCAGGGTACAGTTGAGACACACTGTCTCAACTGTACCCGCGACAGAGTTCTATTACGTCACACGCTGTTTAGTTGTTCAGTGTTATGATAACAGGTTAAATGTCATAATTAGCCAGCATAGGACACAAATGAAAATAACATTTTATATTTGTGATATTTGAACTGTGTGTTAATAATGAAAATATTTTCTAACATGAATGTTATAAGGATAACCTAGCATGTTGTCAAATAGGCAAGGTGGTAAATCGGGTACAGTTGATACACCATTTTTAAGATGTGTGCAGCAGTCACATAGTTAATTTAAAGAGAAAGAGAGAGAGAGAGAGAGAGAGAGAGAGAGAGAGAGTGTGTGTGTGTGTGTGTTTGTGTGTGTTTTTGTGTATATGTGTGTGTGTGTGTGTGTGTGTGTGTGTGTGTGTGTGTGTGTGTGTGTGTGTGTGTGGTTGTGGTTGTGTGCGTGTTCGCGTGTTTGTGTGTGTGTGTGGTTGTGTGCGTGTTCGCGTGTGTGTGTTTGTGTGTGTGTGCTATGCTGTTTATGTTGTTTATACATACTGTATGAGGACTTTTTGTTTATGTTTATGTTACACCTGTTGCAGGATGCCCCAAAAGAGAGCTAGGACAACAAATAGGGGAGTGCCAGGAGACCTATTAGAGAGGGCCTCAAAAGAGGTAGAGGAGGGCAGTTCAATTAGGAAGGTAGCTCATAATTTACAAATTCCTGTTGCTTCACTGGCCCGATATGTGAAGAAAAGGCGAGAGCTTGCTGATGAGGGCCCAGGCCTGCTGCCCTCAGTAGGGTACAAGAGCTGCAATGCAGTTCTAACCCATGAGCAGGAGCTCAGCCTGGTGTCTTATATCAGGACAGCGGCAGCCTTATATTATGGGCTACCCCCCACCAATTTTTTCCTTTGTTGGTTGTTTACTGTTACTTCTGACTTTGTTATTGTTAGTGTTGTTATTGGAATGTTTAAATTTGTACCGTTGCAATATCTGTTCATGAAATATCTTGTTCCTGTTTTATACATTTTAACCAGTGCTAATTTAAATAAAATGAATTCATTTAAACGCCCAAATGTTATTTCTTTATTATATTTGCAATGAACTGGTAATTACCTTTACTTCATTAAAAATGGGTGTCTCAACTGTACCATGGTACTGTCTCAACTGTACCACATATGGGTACAGTTGAGACAAAGTTGAGACAAAAACCACCTTATTTTTATGAGCTAATTGTGGAAAATATAAACTACTTCTGGGTAATATTGATTGATAATATCTTAGTCTACAAGCTAATGAAATATCATGTGGCATGTCATGTGGAAATTCACGTCTTTTCAGTATCTATTTTTGTGTGAAAAATCAAAACGCAAAAAGTGTCTCAACTGTACCCAGTCTACCCTACATACGCTCACATGTACAAACATACACACATACTTATATATATATATATAGGCTTTATAATTTTATAATATTTTTTTTATATAGCCTGTAACTCCACCTGTGGTGAGGAAATTTGTCAGTTCTGCTCGGCCACCCGTCGGCACAGTTCGGGTCTTCCATGGAAAAGCAGATGACCCTGACATCGCCAGCGCTCTAGTCCATGGTGTGAACACCAAATCATCCATTAATGTAAGACATGTCAAATAATAATTCTTCTAGGGACTGTGTTCTTATTGCTTGATGTTCAAACTGTCTATTCGTGTTTCACCCAAAAACGTTTAGAGAAAAGCAACGATTGTTTTTCTCGCAATTAAAAGTGCATCAACAATTTCTGTCTTTGTTGCAGGTATAATAGATTCTTTGTGTTTTATATTTTTAGGCGGGATCAGTGATTAACCCCGCACCGAAAACACGCTTCCAAGAGAGGCTGCGTCAGTGTCAAGAAATCGCTTATGCCACCAGTCAGAAAGCACCTCTTGGAAGGACACAAGTTCAAGGCCCTGGTTTGCCAAGCTGGCTTGATCCTGAGAAAACGGCTTTTGGTGTCACAACGCTCCAGTGTAAGAGTAATACTGTGCGTCCCAATGCACATACTTATGTACTGTTCAAATAGTGCAAAGTAGTGTGTTCACTGAAAATTCCAGATAGAATTAGAACACTTTAAATTACTGGATGATTTCAATTTCAATTTCAAAACACTTTATTTGTCCCCATTAATGAGGCCACATAGAGTAACGTAAACATTATACATAAAACATCCTACATTAAATAAATAACACAATGTGCACGGAATACATATTAATGGATACCTAATATATATATATATATTAAATAATAATTAAAATCAAGGCATGATAAACAAGGGGGCTAGAGATGGTGGAGAATTTAAAAGCTGCACATATTTGGGAACAAAGCTTGCCTTCCTCCTTTGTGTCCTAAAACATGGACAACGAAGCCGTCGCTGTGAAGGAAGCCACTCAAAAACAGAGAACATTACATGTGAAGTGTCTCGCAAAATCCTTCCAGCATTTGCTGTTCACTTATAATAGAAAGAGCCCTAATCGGGAGTCCAATAATTTTTGAGCAGACTTTAACCGAGCGCTCCAGACTATTTCTATTTTGGAGGCTTATAGAATGAAACCAGCAGACAATGGAGAATGTAATGACACTTTCAATATAGGAGTAGTAGAACTTGATGCAATTATTTAAACGAAAAAACAAAGTCTGGACTGTTGGACACTTCATGCACTCAGCTGTCCATGCTTTAATTGCGTAGCGACGGGAAATGAAACGATGAATGACAAATTAACCGTATAAAATTCATACCCTGCACAGTTGAGTGTATAGTGTATAAGTGCGTTATTTGGGACACAACTAGAGTGAAATTTTCAGTAGCATGCTCATGAATTGACTCAATAATATATATATATTTTTAAGAAAATGTGTGAATTCTTTTAAATGCAGTTTCTAATGGTGGTGAGGTGATCAATCCACCTAAAAGCGCACAGCAGGTGCAGAAGGAAGCGGACGAGGGACATCGGCTCTACATACGCTCACACGGCTCATACTTAGTAGGTCAGTTAGATTGCAGCCCATTTATGGGTCTCCGTCTTCATTTGGGTTTATGGACCTTAGTTAGGTTGGACGCCATATTGAATTTAATGCAGGTTAACATAATTTTGATGGTCCCCTTTTGACATTCTGTTGAATATAAGTAACGCCATGTCAACTCTCGGTCATTAGAGTATTAGTCGAGTCTGCTTAATAACACTTTATTTTGATGCTCCTCAACAGATATTCTACTGACTATCAGTAACTTTACAACGACATGTCTAATGAGAGCTAGTCGACATGTAAAGTTACTTATAGTCAACAGAATGTCTGTTAGGGGACCATCAAAATAAAGTGTAACCTAATGCGGACGAAAACGTGGCTGTGATGGATAGACTTAACAGTCTTTCCAGTGGCACACACTATATAAAGGTCCTAGATAATGTCAATTTCACAACTCACAACTGTTTCTGTCTACTGAAAGTTTATTTTCAGAACGACGTTTCAGCAGCTGAACAGTCAGAGTCAGTGAACTTTAGTTGGTGTGTTATGTTGCTGTTTGAGCATAAACAACATCTGCAAAGTTACGAAGCTCGCTTTATTTTATATTTGCTTTTAAAGAAATAGTTTTTTAAGGACTGCAACAAAAGGCTGGTAGGGACTACACCACATTCCTCCAGGGTTAGTGACATCAGGGTTAGTGACTAGAATGTACATAAACCCCGCCCCCTGAACACAATTTATAGATTATCAAGACAGAATATGCTAATCAGTGAGTAGAAGATTACTACAAATTACATAAACTCATCAACTAACCACTCAGAAATGTCCTGTTGTTTCTACATGTTGTCACTTCTTGACTCCATTTGAACATAAACATTGACATTTTCAGTGCATGTGTGTGTGAGGTAAAAGGACACAAGCTGTTGAAGCTCCGCCCCCTGTGCTGAGAGCAGCAGCTCATTTGCATTTAAAGGGACAGACACAAAAACAGCGTGTTTTTGCTCACTCTAAAAAAATTACAACTTTAACATGCTATATAAAAATATCTGTGTTTTTTTTTTTTTTTTTTTTAGCTAAAACTTCACATACACGCTCTGGGGACATCAAAGACTTATTTTACATCTTGTGAAAAAGGCATTTTACCACCCCTTAAAAAAACAGTCCAAACCATTGAACACCCTGTGGCCCTCAAAAATTAAATACGGTTCTACCCTGACTAAGGTCTATAACTTTGCATTTTAGTTGGTTTCAAACTGAAGTCTTGTGCTCATTTTGCCATTGCTTCAGAAAACGATGATAGATCGCATTTTTTGCAGGTGAGCGTTTGGACAGAAAGTACAATTGGAGTCGCTATGGGAGAGAAAGTAGGTTTGGTGTCCCGACGCCTCATCACAATGATGGGAGAAACATCTCCAAATCTCTCCACTGGCCCAGTGACTCACTAATGTAAACTTGTATAGTACTGTACATACACATGCACATTAACAGAGAGAGAGAGAGAGATATTCAAGTAAAGAAAATCAGAGATTAATTGCATTCCCATTAGCTAAATCAATATACAGTCAACATTTTAAGTTGATCAAAAAAGTTGATCAAAGTTGTCCTAATACAAGAACGGGTATTGATCAAAAATCATGTATAACTTTGATGAAAGGTTTTGATCCACTTTAAATGTTGACTACTGTATTTTGGGATATAACTATGCCTTCAGAAAGGTAAGAGGGTTGACAGTTTTACTATTGTGACTGACAGCTATTATGAATGAATACTCAGTTTATAATGGCAATTCACATTTCTTTTGAAAATGTCTAAATAAGCTCTAAATGACAAACTAATATGACAACATTATCAGAAATGAACAATTAATTAACCTTCATGTCTTAAGGCACAACAGCACAAAATTATCTTCGAAACGCTGCGACGACTTCAGAGAGAAGACTCAGCCACAAACAGGCAAAGTTCATGATCCGTAAGTCATGATTAAGAGCAGTTTTGTTAAATACTAATGACATTTTCACAGTTTCTGCCACTGTGTAAATCATCTTTTCTGTCTGTGCATTAATTTATAGAATTGCGGAGACATTAAACGTTCCCAGTGATCACACATTCGGAGTCTTGATGAAACCTGACAGCTTTGGTAATTTGAATCGTCTGTCACATTTCTGTCAGAAATAAATTAGCAGCCAGTATTGTAGAGAATTTATGATTTATTCTTTCTTGGTGTGTGAAATACATCATTGTGGAATTACAACTTGGACATTCCTGTAATCGGTACGAAACAGAGAGCGCTTTATGAATCGCTCGCAAACATTCATAGTGTTGTAAATAAAATGAAGCCTATATTTAGGACATTTGAGAGGCTTACACATGAATACGGGTACAGTCAAACCAACATTTATAAAGACACTTTCTACATTTCTCACATTATCACTTATAACATTATTCGCTTTAGTTTAGAAAATGGTAATAAAATATGACAACAACTCAGAGTTATTAAATCAGTTGATATTTCACTGGTTTTGTCCGTCCTTCTGTTAGACTCTCACACATGAATTATGTTGAATATCTGTCAGCTGTTAAATTTAACTACACAATTAGATAATACCAGTTTAGCTCAACCAGTGACCAAGCAATGCTTCATGTTGTTCAGTCTGTGTGTAAAAAGAGCATTAGCACTTAAAGAAAAAACACTTGAAAACATGATCAGGTCAAAGAGTCTGAATAATTTTTGGTCCCAAATTTTGATCAATTTGACTGGTAGTCACTGTATGAAGAATTGTTGTGTATAATATGTCACAGTTTACTCTATTTTGCTCTCCTCACTTACATAAATGAACTATAGTGTCCTGCACCCACTAGTAAAAATTCAAATATGGTGTCTGAATAATGTTTGGTTTGACTGTATGTTCTTGACCGGTTTCGAGAGATTCATCCATCTATACAGTAGTTCTTCTTGTTCTTCCTCAGGTGTAGGTGACCTTCTGCATCAAACTCCACCTGGAAAGTACCTGAAAGGTAAAGACAGACAGCGAACGCTGGTCAGCGCTGTTCGCCAGCATCTCAAGAAGTCCAACTACCAGAACTTCAGCTCATTACTTCAAGCATTCAGATACTACGACAAGGTCAGAAGCTGTTGTATTGATGTAGTTATTAACCATTCATTTCTTGAGAAAAGCGTCCTGAAAAGCACTTACGGTAACACTTCACTTGAAGCCTCTGTGTATAATGCATTATAAAGGTATTCATTCTGTATGTTACCAGTTTTCTTTGTCTCGTGCTGCAGAAGGGTCAAGGGAAAATCGATAAGGAGGATCTGAAGGATGTTTGCCAGCAGTTTAACATGATCATCAGTGACCCGGTGCTCGATGAGCTCATGGATTACTGTGATGCTGATAAAGACGGACTGATCGATTTCATGGAGTTCTCCAATTTTCTCAACTGGAAAGACAAAATGCCAATCAACAGGGTGGAGCAGAAAATCCTCACTGGAGGTGAATTGAAGCGCTCTTGCTCATGCTTAATAATGCATTATTATTACTAAGTCATTAATTAGCTTCATTTATTTACAAGGTAAAGGACAGTTACTTCTGATGTAATTGCACTAAATACTGTATTGATTAGAGAACAATTCAGAATAAAACAATAGTGGATTTAACATCGAAATTTACCATCTAATGTTAAAGTGTCCCTGTAGTCAATTTGTGTCCCTTTAAACCTCATCTTTGATCACCAAAATTACATATTTTAAGTTTTTTTTCCTCGAAAAAAATGTATTCATGCCTGAAAATAGTTTGTATGTAACTCGACACCCTAGGTTCATTTAGTATACGCGGTTCTATGAATATGCAAATGAGCCCCGCCTCCACTCACTCACTCAGCTCAGAGATCCACTGGTTGACGATCACGCTTTGATCTGATTGGTTACAAGGTCGTTTGTGACGTCAGAAACACCAGCGATTTCAAACCGTGTTTTTGAGACTGTCTTTGGTTCACTGCAGTTTTAAGCAGAAAATACTCAGCAATGCTGTCGACTTATGAACTCACACACGGTTTGTCTTAAAGCATATTAAAAACACCACATAGACGTATAAACAACATTAAAAGCTGGATTTTCACCACAGGGGGACTTTAAAATGTTTGTTTTTAATGTAACCCTAATACTTCGGTCAACTCAAGAATAATTTATTTAGTTTTACATTATTTAATTATTATTTAAAGAATTAATAGAGCAGTTTTAGGTCTGTCCCTGTATTGTTTAATTTGTAGAGGTTGATATGGAATCTAGAAAGTAATAAGTAATGCAATACTTTTTAAAGAGTAATTACAGTAACATAATTACACTATTGACGATGTAATCAGTAGCTAGTATTACTCATTTTAGAGTAACTTGCCCTCCACTTCAAGTACACAATCTAGTATCTTTTTGTGTTTTTATGATTTGTTTGTTTTATATAATGTTGTGATGTGATTCATCTCTGAGGTAATTGGTTTAAATATTTAAAGGAGACAACGAAACTGTTGAAACTGAGGGCTGGTTCACAAACAACACGTTTTTGCTGTTAAAAATGTGAAACGCAGGTCAGTGGAACGAAAATAAAAGCGCAAAAGGTCTAGAGATGCACAATAAAAAATAAAAAAGGAACTTTTTTTAACTTGAGTGCCGCGTTTTTATAATCCCATGTAATGCGCGAGACTCTGAAAAAGATGCGAGACGCGAACGCAAGACGTCCGTCTAGTGTGTGTTGAAAAACAATGGAAACGTAGGAATGGAAAAACTTGTTCCGTGTAAATGTCCCCTAAAACTGATGTAAAAGCATGCGTCAGATATTAATATGGCTTGTATCTTTCAGAGCGCATGGCCTGGTCAGCCCCGGCCAACATGCAGCGAGCCGACCTCCAGACAGCCAGCGCCATCAAGCCTCTGATCAGACCTGAAGATCTGGAAGCTGTTGAGCTGGGAAACACCAGGACGACCCCAAAAACCCTGTCCAGACCCAGAAGTGTGCAGGACCGCTTCATCACCTCGTCCTCTCTCATCAATGCTGTCGTAGGGGGTTCTTCCCCTGCCAGTAAGTCTCACACTGAACCTTCGAATGCCTTTAAACTGCACAAGTATTCAAACTACACAAAGCCTATATAACCTCCGGACTTTTTTTCAGGGCATAATCAAGATTATCTTGGTTAATCTCATAAAGCCTACATTTCCAAGGCCTTAAATGATCAAACCTTTGCTGATAAAACCTGTTACACACAATCTACTACATGCCTTCTGTCACCTTTAGCAAGTAAAAAGGACTTTTAGTATAATTATAAAAACGTCCATCTTCGTGTCAGTTTGCTGTGAAATCTAAGAATAAATTTTATATTGTTAGTCATATTTGAAGATGAACACACTGGACTGAAGCAACTGAGGTTTACTTGATTATACGGTACTTTTTTCAAATCCAATTAATCGAAAATGATCCATCAGGCTTTTGATGAGCGTTTATTTGTTTATCTCTCTATCGTCATTGTATTGCATTGTATATATGTTTTAAAACTAAAGACTTTGGTAATAAAAATAAGCATTTCAATATAATGTTACTAGGAAATATTAGTGATGCAACTGATATTTATATGTATTTTATGTCAGTAGTCTGCTATTCTGTTAAAAAGATCTCATTGATTTACATTCATCTTACTTTTGGCCATATAAATATCAGCATCTGCATCAAATTACATCTTTTTGGGCTGTTTTTTTTTCCTCCTCGAGTATAAGCTCCATATTCTGATTACATCATAACCATAAAAGCCTGATGTATCAAATATGATACACAACACTTAGTCTAAAGGTTCAATCAACTCTTCGATTTTAAAAAATGAGGTGTTTCTGGCTATTATTTGATCTGTCAAGCTTTACAGGGTTAAAATAGCACAACTAGAAAAGGAAAGTTAACGTAGTCTTGTACTAGTTTTCTTCCGATTGCTTCCCATGAATAGATTATCATATATACGGAGTACCATCAGTACGGACCGATCTACCCGCTCCTCGGATCAAACGCATCGGTGACAGGACGAACTACGGAGACGAATCGACAGCACGTGATCTGCTTCACCCTCCTCTGCATTCCCTCTACGGAGTCCACGAAGAAGAGTTTTTAAGCCCTCGCACTAAAGACCAGGTGAGTTTTAGACCGCTGCTATGTTACATTATGATTTAAAGGGGGTTTACAATGCCAAACAATGATTACAAACAGGTTAACATCAACACATTCATCAAAGGTATATTGCGTATCATATAGATTGCAGAGATTTTCCAAAAAGTGGGTCTCAACGTTGCTGAGGAGACATTTGAGGAAGCCTGGAAGTTGGCGTCCATGAGAGATCCTGTCGGTGACGTTTGTGTGGAGAGCTTTCGAAATGTTCTCAGTGAACTACAGGCTAAGTAAAGTATTTCAAGTGTCCATAAGCAGGGGCTTGCTTATTTATTTATGATGCACTGTTGACTTGCATTCAAATAAATGATCCTTAAAGAGGACCTATTAGGCATTTTTACATGTTCGACTCTCTTTAGTGTGTAATGTTGCTGTTTGAGCATGAAAAAGTTATTCTCTATATCAGTGTTTCTGAACTCCCTGAAACGCCTCCATTGTAGTCTTGAGTTTCTCCCGGGAACGAACACGTCACAATATTCCTCATTTAAATAATAATTCATACGCAGAATAAAGGGGCGGGGCCTGGTTGAGTTAGTTAGTAGTGTGTTAAACTGGTGGTTATGGGAAGGGGCGGGACATTTCCCAAACACACTCGAAGCGCTCGACCAATCACAACACACTGATCCAGCCGACCAATCAGAGCACAGTGTGCTTTTCAGAAGGAGGGGCTTCATAGAGACAGGAACTAAACAGAGCGTTACTGACAGAGCGTTAAGAGAGGAGCCGCAACAATGGAGGATATGAGGAAAAAATCAACGTTCAAGCAGGAGAACCTGTTCTAGTAGAGGCGAATAACAAAAGCAAGACTTTGTGAAAAGGCATAATATGGCCTCTTTAACTTGGTTCAATTTCACAGTGCAAATTAAATGTGAAACAAACGAGCAAGGCTTTGTGACACTATAATCCAAAATTTGCCTTTGCTCAGACCATTTAGGAGAAAGTAGCATTGAAAAAATGACAAGTGAGAGCAGTGTGCTTTTAAAGCTTCAGGTGCCTTTCAAGAGATCATTTCAGTATTGTGATGAATGCAGAAACTGCAACAGGAAAAGTTTGAACAATAATCAGTGTGGACACATTAAACTAGTAATAATTACTACTCCAGTGTTTAATTTGAAGTGGGTTCAGACCCTCATGACTTCCACAACTGCAGTGTTTTATGAGTTCGGATCCATTATTGGGTCAGCGGTAATTTCAGCCATGTTATTTGTTTAATTTAGTCTCTTGTCAAATGAAGCAAAGTGCTGCAACGGGCCTGACTGCAATAAGAAGTGCTCTCAATGTGGCGTAATAATAGCTCAGCTTAGTAATGAATTTTTGCCTCCCAGGATAACATTGAGTTTACCTAGAGGACATACGTTGCATTTAGATTGCTGTCAATTACCATTTTCTCCTAAAGGACTTTATCACACACAGCTGATAACGGGGAGTTTGGATAATGTGTTGTTATCTGTTATGAATAATGATGGGTATTTTCCACCTACACATCAGTATTCACCTCTTGGACTAGTAAATCTCAATGTTAATGTTAAAGTCAACCGGAACCTCTTTACTGATTAATACATGTCCTGCTCCTTTTCACGATCCAATGCATTCTGTAAAATCAGGTCCTGACATGTTGACTATCACTTGGAAATGCATCAGATTGCAGAAGTAAAATGCGTTGTGAGCTGCATTTCATGTCGACTTTAATTGCACAAGCAAATATACAGTAGCGAGATGAATTCATCAGCCTTATTTAGCAACATCAATATAACACATACATCAGAAATATGAGTTAATGTTCAGTACAACAAACTGATTAATAACACCAGCACCAGTCCCTAATCCATGATAAAAGCCTAGAGGAGTGCAAAATAGCTTTGTAAAGCACATTAATGCTTTTCTTTTCTTTTGTTCAGTTCACATGTAGTTGAAGCCAGCGTGATTAATTGCCTAATATGGTATTAACATATTTATTTCAATTGAAACAGGAGGTATGATATCCACTGTTAATCATATTATGACTTGTTTGCACACATGTGACAAAACACCCACGCAAGTTGAACAGAACAATCCATTTCTGCCTACAAAAATTATAATAATCCCAAAGCCATATTTCTAAATGATTTAATGAATTTCAGTCAATGATAATTCGATGACTCCCTGTAAAGCCATGAATGCATAAACAATGACATGCCATAAAAGAGAAATAGGATGACATCCACGCATGGGTGAGAACATCTTTCTGTCAGTTTAACAAAGGATTTATTTTAATATCTAAATTAGGTGATAATTAGTCTCAACAACCATCTGTGGTTCTGTGCGATCTGAACGTATCAAATATCATAATTAATTAGGGCTCTTTATCTTGTTGGAAATCTTCATTTGTGGCATGCTTGATCTGAAAGTGACTTTTCATAATGTTTTATAATCTCTGCTTATAATGGAAGTGCATTAGACTTCGATTAGATTCGACACAGAAAAATATTTTGGAAAAACTCGCTGTAACAAACTTTGTCCCTAATTAAGCTCACGATATCGACTAAAAATCATTCAAAACAGATGCTTGTTTTTTTTCCCCCTGGATTTTAAATTGTATCATTTAATTGTAAATAACATTTATGTAGGTGAATCTCATGGAAACTTGCAAATGCATGTTATCGAAATCAAAAGGAAAAAAAATCTGTTTTGCATTAAGTAAACTAAGCCTGTCTTGATTTGTGACATTTATAACAATAAAGCACATCTCCTCTCATTCCCATTGTGTGAGTTTAATTTACACTGATTTTTAATTGAGAAGTAAGACATTGCATCCAGACAGATCATTCTCACTGCATCCCAGTAATAACTCGATGTCGTCCACATTACAGTCGATTTGATTGTGAAACTTGCTTATTTGCAGAACATCTTTATAGGTTTCATTATCTATGCAATATCATTTCAATGCCGTTCTAATATTTTTTCAAACCAAACAAATCCCATAACTAAAAAAAAAAAAAAATGACATGGCAGAATGAACTGTTATAATGGGTTATTGTATTGAATAAACTGATGCTACATGAGAACAGGTTTGAGTGATTCTTCATCTTAATACCAGGTATAAATGAGGTCAGTCTTCGATGATTCGATCGCAAGTGGTCAGTGCTACAGGTGTAAATGGGGCCTAAAACATGTTGAATCACATTTGAACAGTGATTTCGTGAACCACCGACTCGCCTGTAAATCAACCAGTGCCCTACATCAAGGGTTTTAAACTCCAATCATTGTTCATCAGAGATCATCTGAGATCTAACAGGAGTAAACATTGATGTGTCTCATCTGACCACTGAGATGGATGTTAACATAAGGTGTAAATAAGGTCTTTGCCGTAGTCCGGTGAAGTCAATGATGTTGTCCAGAAAGTCTCGCTTTTTTACTCCAGTTGCTTCCAGTGCCATATCCGCGTCACTGTCCAATCTGGATCAGCTCCAGCGTTCAACTCGAGATGAAACCTTCAACAAACGCATCATTATAAGCTGTTAATATTTCTTTAGAGAATAGACATTTTTTTGCTTTTTTTTGCTTTTGAAATGCAGGATAGGGGTTTTAAAAATCATACAAATTAAGACCCAGAATCTTTGTTGAACCCTTTTGACTGAACCGACTCACGAAGAATGATTATCTATCTAGCATATGAAATATATGTTTGTAGTTATGCTCTGCTTTAACATATGTTCTGTGTAGAAATGTGCATTACTATTATACCAAGCAAATAACAACCGGATATTTTGTTGATCTACATTTAATAAATGCCATGTTGTTGCACCTGATGAGATCATGTGGTGAAAAAAGGCAAGTTATAGATTTATAATATTGACATCATTTTGATATTGCATCCCTGCTGTAATACGCTTTATCCCGACGAGCGTCACGTGACCAAACCGGAAAACGGGTCTCATTGCATCCGCTTGTCAGAGAAAGTGTTAACGGCCGTAAGAACTAACTACGATATCTATGGATTTTTAAGGTAATCAGCTAACCTACTAAGTTCACTTTGTTATTGGTGTTTTATGCTATTTAAATTTCTAAACGTTAGTGTGAAGAAGAAAAATTAAAAAAACTTTTAAATATCAATCTGCACATGCGAGGGACATTGGTTATGCTAATTTTTTGCTTTCTCCTTTTAAGTTATCTTGAGTAAAACCGCAAAAAATTCCATGAAGCACATACAAAAGACCTGAATCGGAAGCGATGTGATCTGTTTTCCGGCTTGGTCACGTGACGCTCGGCATAAAGCCTATTCCATGGTAAATCTGAGAAACTTGATATTCCATGATAAAAAAACAACAACTCTTTGGTGCAAAAAAAAGCGTGTCAAATCAGACCCACACTAGGCGATCTGAAGTATGACACTTTCACAAAGTTAACTTAGAAACCGCACTCGCTGAGCGACGGCGCAGTAAAACGTGCTAATGTGACAGATGGAAAGATGTTTTGAAACACGAGAGAAAAAGAAGAGTGTGCAAACAGCTGAGAGCGAACCTATTACCATCTATATATCCATCAAAGCACTGCGGAAAACAAATGTCTGTCATAAGGGAGAAATCCATTAAGTACATTTAAGATCATTTGAAGCTGTGCTGGCATTCATCAGTCAGACTTATGGTGGTGTGCAGTTTACGTCAACGATCTGTGTCTGTGGGGAGAATCTGTCACGCGAGGTGCAACTTTACAAGAGCGCTTGACTTCTAATTATGTTTTGAGTGTGACTCTTTCAAAGAGTAGTGTATGAAATCTACCCTAGAGTGCCAAACATACAGTCGCTCCATCTATGCGTATTTGGACTGAAAACTAATGCTGGTGGCAATTATGCTGTGAAAAAAAATTTATTTGAAGTACATTTATTTTGTGCTAAGTATACTACAAATACATTTACATATTTATGTGGTTAATAAAAATACTCTGCAATTGTACTTTTGGTATACTAAACTGGTAAAGTCTGCTAAATTGGAACTGCAAATGTTTTACTTCAGCACTATTTCTGAATAACTAAAGTGCGTTAAGTTCAACTAAAGATATACTTAAGTGTATTTGATTGTGCTAAAGTGGAACTATTGCAAGTATACTTAAGGTACACTTTAAATATATTGCATTTAAAGACTGATGTTATACAGAGATCCTACAATCCTTATTAATAGTGATGATATTAAAACACATTTTAGTCATAATATTAAGAAATATGCAGTGTGCAATAAAGAAACACTCCAAATAAAGTGTAATTATAATTTTATATCGTTAAGTCTTAAGTGAAATGTCAATACATATGTTAATGGATTTGAAGTATACTTGGTATGAAATAAATGTATTTTAAAAAGATTTTGGTATAGTTTTTTTTATACTAGGGTAAACATAAGGACATCTGTAGTCTACATAGGGTGAATCTTATAAAAACAAGGCCAGGTCACATTTCTACGGAAGCGTATTGCATTCACTTGAGGAAAAAAAATCTACTCTGTTTTTCTGATTTAACGAGTTAATTATCTCAGAATTACCAGATATTTTTTCATGAAAAAAAAGTTTTTGCTCTGTTTTTCTGAATTAACGAGTTAATATCTCAGAATTATGAGAAATGTTTTACACTCTGTTTTTATGAATTAATGAGTTACTCATAATTTTGAGATAATTAAGTCATTAATTCAGAAAAACAGAGCAAAAACTTTTTTCCATGAAAAATGATCTCGTAATTCTGAGATAATTAACTCGTTAATTTAGAAAAACAGAGCAAAAACTTTTTTTCCATGAAGAATTATCTCGTAATTCTGACATAATTAACTCGTTAATTTAGAAAAACAGAGCAAAAACTTTTTTCCATGAAAAATTATCTCGTAATTCTGAGATAATTAACTCGTTAATTCAGAAAAACAGCGCAAAAACTTTTTTTAAATGAAAAATGATCTCGTAATTCTGAGATAATTAACTCGTTAATTCAGAAAAACAGCGCAAAAACTTTTTTTCCATGAAAAATGATTTCGTAATTCTGAGATAATTAACTCCTTAATTCAGAAAAACAGAGTAGATTTTTTTTCCTCAAGTGAATGCAATACGCTTCCATATATTTCAGCCCAAAATCAGAAAGAAAGGAACACAAGGAAAATAAAGCTTATTTATTAGACCAGCATGGTAAAATATATTATAAAATACAAAATAAATAGTAAAATGTATTTATTTTTAGTAATATAACAATATTATAAAAATAAATGTATTATAAAAACATAAAATATCATTTAATATTTTCCTCAACATTCAGCTCTTAGACGCGTTCTGGCACGGCACACTTACTCGTACACAGCTGTGATGATCTTCTTTTGAGGGCCATCTTCTCCAGTTAAATCCATCTTGAAGATTCGCGTGCTCTCGGGGTCCTCGGGGACGTCTGCGCTGGACAGGTACCAAAGCCTCATCGTGATGTAAACAAACTTACTGCCTATAGGAGAACCAGAGGTGTTCAACTCCATGGTCTGACTCGTCCATCAGGGTCAGCCTGACGACCGGGTCATTCGCCGGCACCAACATTGACAAATATTTCATATTCTTGATGCTGCTCTGCTGCACTTTGTTGTTAGGATGACAAAAAGTTTTAAAAGTTACATTATAGGCTGTTCTGTGTCAGCGGTCTAACAGCGCTCGCCAATGTCAAAATCACTGAGCTGGCCAATCAGATCAAAGAAGGCGGGGCTTGCTGTTCACAGAAGACGAGTCAAGTCAGCTTTATTTATATAGCGCTCTTTACAATACAGAGTGTTTTAAAGCAGCTTTACAGAGATCACAGGAAAATAATGCAACAAAGTTTGTTTCGAGTGCGAACTCTGTGAAAAAGTAGCTTAACATTTAATATTTGACAGATGTTTTAAGACATAAATATCCAGTGATGCAAACCACTCAACTTTTTTTATGAAATGTCACCGTTTTGAATTGAAAATATGCTATTAGTTACATGATTAATTCACAACTGAATGTGATTAGAAGCGTTTTGCCTTTATTACATATTAGATATACGAATACGAGTGAATTTGTGCATATTTTAAAATAAAATATTATTTGTAAATAGCTGAAGTTAATTAATTCATAGCTATAATAGACTTTGAACTTTTACCATTCTTATTTATTTTCCCTCAGTGTTCAAGACATGGTTACAGCCTTGCTTTGCATTTTCATGTCTATATATATATATATGTTGATATATTGGGAAACACAGTATCATAATTAAATGAGCATGGGTGAATTTTAAATTATTTTGCTACTAACATAATCAGTTTTTTTCTAATCAAATATTTCAAACAAAAGGTGTTATTGTAAATATTGTTTTAATCTGTGATCAATTTTTTTTATTTGTTTCCCAAATATCACTTTCCCTCTTGTTATATTTTTCGTATTCTCTCTTTAACAAAAGCCAGTTCTTAGTGACATCATCATCCTCCAGGAAGTGACATCACTTTGGAGGGAAAGCAACAGCACACACTTCAGTAAGTATTAGCAATGGATTTTATATTTATACCAGTTGGTTTGTGTCACTCTGATTCATTCAATCCTGTCTGACAGAATTACCCCAAAAAAATCAACATCCCATCAAATACTTCAAGCGTCAAAATCACAATTTTAAATATTTGAACTTTTATATTCTCAAATGGTTCAGTTTTAATCTATAATTCCATTCTTTAACCAGTGCATATTTATGAAAGTCTGCTAGACTCGTTTATAGAAAGTTACAACATACATATTCATCATTTTTAACGAGAAGAATGAAGAGAGTAAGACTCACCGGTTTGGTCGAAGAATATGGAAACATCCTCAGGCAGCAGAAATATCATGTCATCAAGGGAAATAGCAAGATGTCTTTTTTGGGCCTCTGACAGACTTGTACATTTCTTTCTGACACTTTCAATAGCCTGTACACAAGACAAAACAGTGGTGGTTGATTATGATTTCACTTTTCTAACTTTAGCAAGTGTGTAAAGTTGCTGTTTGAGCATAAACAACATCTGCAAAGTTACAACGCTCAAAGTTCAAAGCAAATGGAGATATTTGCTAGCCTGGTTCTACCAGACTCTCGTACTTTCATTTGTGCAGAGAGTCTGGCGTCTCCACTTCCTTGTAGGCGGGTTCTCTGTTAAAGCTACACTGTGTAACTTTTTTAGTTCATTCTTAGCTAAAAACACTTAGTTCTTTCAAAAATATATGTGCTCATTAATGTATATTTACTTCGTTCAAGTAATAAAGTATTCTCGTGAGTGTATAATATGCCATTGAAAATACATACGGGTGAGGGGTTCTAATGTCGGTCGCCATGTTGCCCCTCCATCTTGAAAGTACATTAGCCAAAGAGGGACATACCCGTTAATTCAAGCTTCGCCTTTCGCGTTTTAACACTCGATGGCACCGTGTCGAATGTGAAGAGGGGGATTGCTTGAGACTGATATATAAAAACCTGAAAGCCTTTTTGAAAGTCTGTTGCTGATAGAGGATCACTCTTATTCTCGAGGATACGTATCAGAGTCGCCAAGGAAGCGAAAAAGAGTTAAAAGTTAAAAAATAAAAATTACTTTACTAAGATTAGCTTGCATTCGTCTGGGAACCTGATAACTGATGTTAGCAATGAAATGGTAAAAAAAATTACGTAAACATAAAACTATTATTCATTTTACATAGATGTCATAACCTATATGTTACCTGACCAATTGAATTACTGCAAATTATAATAGTTTTCTAAAATAACCTCATCACTTGAAGGAACACTCATGGACGAGGTCGAACTGGAAGCCATGTTAATCTTGGACTACATTGGCCACCGTAGGAGTTCAAACGAAATCGGAATTGAGAGGAATAGAAACTAATATTCACTGGATGGTCATATACCTTTTCACCGCTAGATGGGGGTAAAAATCACACAGTGTAGCTTTAAAGTTCAAAACTATTGGATCTGCCCAGAGTCACCTTTAGGATCTGGCATAGCCAATCGCTAACGTGTGGTCGTGACGTATGTCATGCGGCCGAATGAAACCGGTGTTGTGCCTAATTTCGACCCCCTGCCAAATTATTACCCCCCTCGTTTAATTCAGTACCTGATTGCCTAGTCCCAACCCCGCCCCCTAATCCTAACCCCTCCCCCACAACTAATCCTAATCCTACCAATGCTAGGGGGGTAATAATCTGGCGGGAGTCGAAATTAGGCACAACACCGGCCGGAAAAAAACAAGTTTTATGCTTTCTTTTACTGTCTATGGGATTATGTTTAGAATAAGATGTCTGTCAACGAGAGCTGCAGGTTTTGTTCATCGAATTTAAGAGTTCATGAAACAATTGTAAATTCTAAATGTATATTTGACACTAAGGACAGTGATGTATTCAGTCAACTGTCGAAGCTGGGTCTAATCATTAACAATACGCCGCTGCGGTCGTTTCGGATCTGCCGCAAACGCTGTACAGTGATCACCAGGCCATGGCGGAGTGAGCTGGAAAATCAAACTTTTCCCGAACCCCGTGGGGAGGAGGGCCACAACATTATGGCCACCAACAAAACTTAGCAAACATTGTTCTTGCTCCGGCTTTAACTCCTGTATATTCGGCAGTTTTGCAACAACGGACCGAATGGCTTTTCTCACGTCTTTCTCCGCTGCCATTACTGAACTCCAACTCAAACTGACGCACTACATCAACGTCATCGTTCTCAGCCACTCCCTCTGTTCGCTGATTGGTCCTACAAAAAAATGATTTCTGGAAACCTAAGAATATACAGCAGTCCCAGACGGAGTACTGAAGGAAAGTGCGTAGGAGGGAGCAGCCAGGCTAGATATTTGCTTTTAAAGAAATAGTTTTTCAAGGACTACAACAAACGGCTGGTAGGAACTACAATGACATTCCTCCAGGGTTAGTGACACCACCAACCCTAAAATGTACATAAAGCCAGCCACTGGAACACTATTTATAGATTATCATGACAGAATATGCTAATCAATGACTAGAAGATAGTTAACTAGCTGCATAAATTCTTCAGAAACCATTCAGAAATGTCCACTTGCATAACTTGCATTCTACATTTTGTCACTTCTTCTTGAGTCTCTCCATCTTTGTCTGACTCCGGTTTGAACATAAAAGCCTAAAAGTTTTTGAAATTTTCAGTGCGTGTGTGTGTGTGTGTGAGATAAAAGCCAAGGACACGAGCTCTTGAAGCTCCGCCCACTGTGCCGGGAGCAGCAGCTCATTTGCATTTAAAGGGACACACACAAAAACTGCGTTTTTGCTCACTCTTAAAAAGTGACAATTTTAACATGCCATATAAAAATATCTGTGGGGTATTTTGAGCTAAAACTTCACATACACACTCTGGGGGCATTAAATACATGCATTATACCACCCCTTTAAGATGTTTGGCAAATCAGTCATTTATATAAAGTGATGAACGAACCTCTCTGGACATCACAGTTCTCAGCTCCTCAAACCTGCCAGTGGACAGCAGAGCGGACACATGCACCACCGCCTGCGGACACAGGTCATCACAATATACTCACTTATTCATAAACACATCAGTATCGTGTGGCAACGCTTCATTTTACAGCGGCATTGTTACACATAGTAAGTTAACTACTGTAAATTATGCATAATTACATGCAACTAAAACCCTAACCTTAAAGTAAGTACATGTAGTTGATTATTGTTACTCAGAACTTACATGTATAATTACACTGTAACATGGACATCTTAAAATAAAGGGTTACACTTTATTTTAAGGTGTCATTGATACAGTGTAATTATATATTTAAGTACTGAGTAATATTAATTAACTACATGTACTTACTATAGGGTTAGAGTAGGATTTGGTTGAGGGTTAGTTGCATGTAATTATGCTGTTATTACTATGGTAATTACATGTAACATATGTAACAAGGACACTGTAAAATAGAGCGTTACCAATTAAAGTGTACATTTAATTTCAAAACATTTTTTTTGTGTGCTGAGATGTCATTTACTGTCATTAAATAGCATTATTTATGTAGTTTTTTTTTGGGCCAAATGCTCTCTAATTCCATTATCTGTGTTATTTTAGTATCATGGAGATACTATTATGATTTTTATTAATATTCTAATTTAAATTAGATTTTAATTACTGGTTTAATTTCAAGTGTTATAGTTATTGTTTGTTTTGTTTTTAAAAGTTAAATAAATAAATAAATAGGAGAAATCTTGCCTTGGCAACTAGCTGAAATAAAAAAGTTTTATTTTTATATTTTTAATTTTAGTTAAAGTTTAAGTAATTTTGTTATATTTTTCTAAAAAAAAAAAAATTAGTTATTTTAGTTAGTACATTAAGTTAAATTGTTTTTTTATTTATTTAAAAATATATATTTACATTTTATTTCAGTTAATGTTTTTTATTTCGAGTGACTTTTTTTTTCTTTTAGAGTTAGTTCACTTTAACTATAATAACCTTGCATTAGACTTTTTGGCCTTGTTTCACAGACAGGGTTTAGATTAAAACAGGATTAGGCCTTAGTTTCATTAGGACAATTAAGTAGCTTTTATAAACTTGTGAATCTTGAGACAAAACAATGGCACTGACATATTTTAAGATATATCCGTGCAAGTTGCTTTCAGTTAAAACCACTCAAACATGCATTTTAGTCTGAGACTATCTTAAACCTTGTCTGTGAATCCAGGAGTAAGATTTTAAGGATTTTTCCCTCATGAGACACTTTTGACTAACCTGTTTCACACCGCTGTCAAACTCCAGACTGAACTTCAAGCCAAAATACAGTTCAATTAAAAACAAGATGCACTTATTCCTGATCCACGTGATGGGATCCGGGCTCCCCACCACTGTGATGCCAGGATGCTCACTGTCCTCAGAGTCCCTGCCTGCATCTTTACTGTAGTGTCTGTATTGCGCAGACGGTCTGCGCAGGTGATGCCATGCGCGCTCCGGAGAAACTGCGCAGCTGGCATGGGGGCGCGCGCGCTGATGCCACCAGGGTTTGCAATGGGACTCGTGTTGTTTAGTCGACAGAGGATTCCTCTTCCAGGAGCAGGCCAGGGGACGTGCAGCCAGACCCGTGAATCGTAGCATCACAGACGCGCGTTTCTTTTGAAATTGCGCAATGCAGATCTGGTCATTGTAAAGCTCGTGAATGACAGACTCACAGTCCTCCTCAGTGTCTCTTCCGGCACACTTATGAAACTAACCCACGATATACCCATAATGCTTTTGGTTTCTCAGCACTTGTGTCATTTCTCCAGTAGATGGAGGCACAGACCCGTGTTTCCCATGTGTCACCCATGACGCTCAGACACAGACGCTGGGAGGCATGAGGAGGATGATGATGGATGTCATTCTTAAACTCCTCACAATCATGTAAGTGGCATTTTTTATTATAAGTCGTAAATATAAATATAGATTGCAAGGTTTCTTTATTGGGATGCGTTTAATGTGAATTTCCACACTTGTTGGTCAAAATGCCTCATACTTTTATTCACCTGAATCGTCTCAATCTAACGGATAACGTTATTTTAACATTTAAAAAGTCCTTGCATTAGATCAATTAACTCTATTTGTGCGCAACTATCTGTTTTCTTCACTAACTTTTCCTGCAGGTTTTTGCTCAGTGTCTCGTTTAGCTGCTGCTGTTTTTAGTGCATGTGTGAAATCAGTTTACCTCAAACTCGACAACCGGAAAATAACACTTTTTCTGTTCATTCAGAACAGTGTTATCGACACCGGGGCTAATTGTCACACAGTTAATATTACCACTACACGTTATTTTCTGCATAGACATAATGCTACTTTAATTCCTTAATAAATGCAAAAACGACGACTGAACTTTTCTACCGTAATCGCATAAGGTTGTACACATGTTGATGGGGCATGTTGTCACGAAATAATATGGGGTAAGTTGTCACAATGCAATCTACAATTAAACAACCCATTATAGGCTTTTTAGCCAAACTGAAATAGTAAAAAATTATTAAACACAAAACCAACTTTTTTTTTCTTTCTTTTTTTTCTTTTTTTTTTTAAATGCATGAATGTCTAGCATTTCAAACAACCTGAATCCCCAGTTCAGTCTGCTGGTGTGGTTTTATTTTATTAAAGTGATAGTTCACCCAAAAATGAAAGTTTTGTCATCATTTACTAAACCTCAAGTAATTCCAAACCTGTATACATTTATTTCTTCTGCAGAACTTCTTATGTGTAACGTTACTAACGTGTGAGTATGTGAATATGTGTCTATATGGATATGCATATGCATGGTTATTTTCAGCATTTTTTGCACTACTTGGAATAATTACTGTTTTATTCTGCATTCTGGTTGCATGTTAACTGCATTTCTTTGGATTTGTATTCGTTTTGTATTGATCAATAGGAATGAACTGAGTTGAATTGAACTGAACACAGGAAGATATTTTGACATTTGACTTATAGTATGGGGGAAAAATACTATAGAAGTCAATGGGGACCAGAAACTGTTTGTTTACTGACATTCTTCAAAATACCCACCTTTACATTCAGCAGAAGAAATACATTTATACAGGTTTGGAACAACTTGTGGCTAAATACATTTTGGGTGAGCTATCCCTTTAACAACAGCTATTATTAAAAACATGGATTCACACTTTTGACCTAGACTGTCTGCTTGTGAAACAAGTAATTGTATAACTGGACCCTGGGACAACTTGCCCCGGCCATTTAACCTTGCAAACCTTTAATCTACATGAATATGCATATAATGCATGTACTGAACTATATGATGAATGTACTAGTGAATGAAGAGAGATTTGAGCAGGTTAGGCAAGTGTTCCTGTTGAATCATATCATGCAAATGAGTGACACAGGTGGGCAAACCGCTTTAAAACGCTCTCCGAAGCTAGCGGCGTCACCCAAACACACCTCACAGGTGCACAACATCATTGTTTCAGAAGCTTAAATGTGATCAGCAGAGCAAAACATCATTAAATTCCTGCTGTTTTCACTGATTACAGGTCATAAGCTTTTGTATTTGCCTGCTATCTGTGTTTTCTTTTCAAAATGATGATTATTCATTCAGGGTTGAGGCATAAAAACCAAGACTACAGACACCTGCACGAATTACACGCCCCTCCAAATTCGTGACTATTTTTATTGATAAATAATTGCTATTGCAGCTCATCATTATTGAATTTGCGCTCAGATATGGAAACCTTTCTAAGATGTATTATAGTAATTATCTCTGTCAGTCTGAAATGCTTTTACATCTGTGGCTTGAATGAACAGAATAATAAAAATCTTGCAGCAGTTCCGATTTCAATTAATTACTTTGCCAGAGTGATTACAAAAACTTTAGGTCGTGATTTTATACAGGAAAGAAACTCTGAGAGCCGCCAGTGATAAATAACAAGGATGAAGTTTTATTCACTCATAACCTTTGCATGCTCTTTTTTTTTTTTCTTCTATTTTTGTGAGTTCATGCCACACTAATTATCTGGATTTTATTTTGGACTTGCATACCAGAAATAATGTGTCAATGGCAGTGAACAAAGAACAAATAATAAATGAAAAAAGACATAATTGAAAAGCCTATATCCTACATTTTCCACTATATGACAATGCTGGCATCAGTTTGCATATTTACATTCAGCATGATTAATTTTGTATTATAACTCAAGATATGGTATCTAACAAAAGCATTTTTTGTTGAATATAACCTGGCAGTGTATGAAGATGTCACCATGGTATACGAGTGACGCAGCTGAACTGTAACTTTGACGCTGGATAATGAGAAAATCAGTGCAAATGTCAAAATAATAGTTTCAGATTTTTTTCTCTCAACGGATTATTTTTTTCTTGTTTTTGCATCCATGCATAAATTAAAAAATCTGCTGAAATTTATTATTCATCTGAGATGTGATTAATATGCAAAATTATGCAAATTAAGATGCAATTAGGCTCCAATTCTCTAGTGGAATTTTCCATTATAATTTAATACAAAGTAACAGAGTAATTGGTGTCACGTGTAATTACGGTTACTCAAGTGTACTTTCAGGCATGCAAATGATGCGCTATATGTTGGTTATCCGATGCAAATGTGATGCTTTAACAAGTTGTGAACGGCAAATGTGCGATTGCACCATTGCATCCAAAAAACACTGCGTTTACCTAGTATTTAATGCATGCTATCTGTGATACACTTTTAATGTAGATGGGTAGCGGAGATGAAATACTTTTTGGAAAGTTGACAGGTCCTGCTGTTCTTCAGCTAAAGCTATTTTAAACAGCAAATTATTTTATTATTTTAATTATGCATGCAGCTTTTATGACCTCGTATTCATTTGGGATCCTACATGGAACATTTGGACTTTCCCGAAACAGTCCCGAAGGATCATTTAAAATGAAGCAGTGACTCTAAAATCTGCGACAAATCGCACAAAGCACCCATCTATAAGTGTCAAACTCGCAGGTCCGAGTGACAAAGCCAAGAAAGAGAAATAATTCCCAAACTTTCCAGGGCGATTAACGTCGTGCTTCTCGAGTGCCTTCGAGATCAGCTCCTTCTTGGGAGGTAAATTGATTTTGAATTGTTACATGGCTGGTTACATGACTTGCTTGACATCTAGCCCAATGACATTATAACACAGATGCTCGCTTCATTGAGCTATGCCTTTCTTTTCTCCCTGTATATCCTCTCTCCCTCTCCTCTTCCCGATCAGCGCTCCGAACAAAGACACGGGTTTCTCCTCCGCCTCCGCTCCGTCCCCCTGCCCGCACAACTCTCTCAAAGAACATAATCCCTCAACAAAAATCCACGCACAAAGGAAACTTGAGCTCAATCCTATAACGCACAGCCGTGGCAGACAATACCCCCCTCCCACCAGCCCATCCGTGCCTCTTCAGGAACGCTAAATGCCCTGTGGCAAAGAATCAGTCTTGATCCCTCCCAGCCCGGCTGATTAGAGGCGTCCCGCTCTGGGTTTGGCCCATTAGCGCATGGCACACGGCACGGGCGGCCCACTGAACGCTGCCGTCCTCAAGGGCCTGTTCTCACTCCGCAGGTGATTGATTGATGAAAGTGTGTATAAAAGTGAAGGTTCTGTCCGAGCCGTGCCACAGCGGGGAGTGCGAGTGCTCAAGAGGATGAAAGTTCAAATCGCAAATCCCAATCCCCTCCACAACTTCCCCATGTGCTTTACATCTTGATTGTGATTGCAAGTGTAAAAATCAGGCGTATTCTGTTGATTTCTTCAAGTTGACATGCTCTAATTGGTTAAAGATGAGGTTGCCTTGGAAATTTACACCTCATGCCATGTTTTCATTGCTTTCAAGCTGTTACTTTATGTTTTAGTTTAAAATTGTGTTTTCGGTAAAGATAAAGAATAATGCATATATATATGTGTGTAAAAAAACATAATGTTGTTTTGGTGGGAAAAAAATGTCAAATGCAGTAGTATACAGGCCAGCTGCAAAAATCCTTATTGTTGAACTCTTTATGGTTCTTTAGAGAATTTTTGTCTGAAATTGTTTTTCGGTAAAGGAAACTTGTCCTGCATATTATGGAAGCTTGTTTTATTTTTTATTTCTCAGGATTAAATTTATATCTCTGATCTTATAATTCGCAATTTCAAGTCAGAAAAAAAAAAAGTCAGAATTGTGAGATAAAACAGTTTTTTTTACTTTTTATTCTGTGGCGGAAACAAGCTTTCATAGCATATAGAATAGAATATGTCGCTAAAAAAACATAGATTTGCATAATTTTGCTGTGGTGAGGCAAGTGGAAAAATTAGTAGGTCAAGTCCAAACCCAGGTCAGCAGCTTTTCCTTTAAGTTATTTGGAGAATACTAAAGAAAAAAACATCATGATGTTTCATTGTAGTTTCTTTAGATCCTTTCTACAGAAATGCCTTTTGTGTGTGTCTAAATGTGTGTGTGATCTAAATGTTCTTTTATGACATCAGGCTTTGCATTTAAGTTTATTATTCCGGCTTGAGGTTTAAGAAATGTGTGTTTTTATGAGTTACCGGTGACCTTCTCTTATCCATTCTGAGCATCTTGGATTTCCTTTGCTAACGAAATGCATTTGTAGGCCAGTATCTCTAAACAAAGCTGCAGTGATGATCTCATTTTCAAGTCAGGTGTTCAGAGACGTCTGTCAGAAATACGGGGATTGAGGTAAGGTGCAACAAAAGATGCACGGCAGGAACTTGAACTGGGTTTGTGGCATCAGCATTGTGTACCGTGATATAGGGCGATGCAGGCTGTGTTTCCTGCATGTGGCAGTTTAATAATAGCACCCCAGCTTCCAAGATGCAGAATAATGCTGCTACCTAAATCTCAGCCAAAGCGTGTTTAATGCGTCCCTTAGCTTCGGCTTTGGGCACACGAGTTCGCAGTGGGAGAGCGTGGGTGAGGCCGATGTAATCTCGTGTTCGATGCGTAAATGTTCAGCCCGGGTCGTCTGTGTGGTCTTTCTCTCTCGGTGCATTCGCAGAATGGCAGTCGAACGCAGCCCGTGTGAAGATTACATCGACGACAAACACGGCTTGCAGAAACTAGGCCACGCTCTGATGTGTTTCAGGGTGAAGGAACCTCACCTGTGATATCACCGATAGGGAACGAGCAATGCGTACGTCTCTAGTCGGCACGTGCCTTCAGAAATGATGTTGCATAATGTGGAAAATGTGGCTTGGTAACGTGCCTAACGAGTTACGCTAGTAATATTTAAGATGTTAATCCTAGTTTAATATGCATAGACAATATTTGAGCATCCCGACGCTGAAGCATTGAGTGAGTTTGGGGTGGAAATGTTTGGGAAACCTGTTTGAAAACAGTCAGTAATGACGTTTTAAACTCACATGAATGCTACAGGATGTGATGCATAATAATAAATTCATAAATGTTAACATATACTTTTTGCTATATGAATTCGCAGGTATGCAGCAAAAAGACATTCCCTTTCCAGCTGTCGTGTCCATATGAATGGAAGTGGATGGAGACACGTCTGATGATAACGTGCTTGTTATTGCATTTCTTTAAGCACAATCTTTTCAGACTTTGTTCCGATCAAACGGTTGAACAATAACAAAGTGCCCATATGTCCCAAAAGAACTACATTTCAATTGTGTGTAGTGTTCGACTTTGGAGAAGAAGCGACTGATAAATGGCAATTAACAACAAAGAGTAAAACAATCTTTTTCGTTCTTTTCTCTTTCTCTCTTTTTTTTTTTTTTTTTTTGATTGTTGGTTTGAATTAACACCCGAAAAAGTGAATCACAAAGACTGACAGTTGTGTTTCTGGCTCAGCTTCTCGGCTTTTTGCTTCTATGGAAGTACGCAAACATGAAACGGACATTATTTGAAATATTTACTCAGCAGATGTGTTTTCTCTTTTTTTTTTTAAAAGGAAAAGGAGAAAAAAATCCATCACGGAATAGGAAACGGGGTTGGGAATAAACGCAGTAATTTGGTTCTTCTCTTCATGGATTACTGTCACTCACCATCAGCCGCTGTGTGCGCTTGCCAGTCCTGTTTGCGATTTCTGGGCTTGTGCTGTACCTTGAAATATTTGCCAAATGGATTTTATAGAGGCTGTAATTAAATTTAGTCCACCTTCACATGGTTTAGGAGGGCAGAGGCAGACTCTCTCCTTTGAGTGGGTTTTCCTGGTGCTGTTCTCAAACACTTCACATCCAGATTGACACAGAGATTTTATGATATGTTTACTTTTTAGAAATATTTGACAGGAATTCAACAATGCAAATATATATGTTTATAATTTACAATGACAATAGGAATGTAAAAGCATAAAATGAGCTGTATTAATTTAGCCTAAAGTGACCTATTAGAATGATGATGCATATTCGTGAAATAATATTTGTTATTCATCATCATCATCTTACTCATCATCATTCTTTTTTATATGAAACTGAAGATGTTTTGAAGACTGTTCAAGATGCTCTTTTAACATATTATCGGTAACACTTTACAACAAGGTTTTATTTGTTAACATAAATGAACATGAACTAAGAATGAACAAAACTTCTTCTTTAACATTTACTAATACATTATTAAAATCCAAAGTTGCATCTGTTAACATTATTAATGCACTGTGAACTAATATGAACATTATTATTAACTAACATTAACCAAGGTTGATCAATTCTGTACAGATTGATCACTGTTAGTTTATATTAGTTGATGCATTAACTAATGTTATCAAATGAGACCTTATTGTAAAGTGTAACCATCAAAATATAATACTCTTGATTCACATTTTTTCAACAAAATCAGTTTTATAGAATGCAAATGCATGCAAAAGTGATTGTGCATAGTACATGAAAAGAAAAAAAAAATCCTCACTGTATTCTTATTTTGCAGGATTTGACTCCCTAACCCGGCTTAGGTATGTATTAGGGGTGTAACGGCACACAAACGTGACGATACGGTTCGTACCTCGGTATTAAAGTCACGGTTCGGTACAGCAGGTGGGAGAAAACTAAACACGAAATTGCTTCTTCTTTCTTTTCTTTAAAATAAATAAATAAATAACTGTGTTTTTTAAACAAAAGTATATGTTTAAATAAATTCTATTATAATTAAAAATTTCTAAAGGATAAAAAAATCTATCTTGGCTAATGCTGTGAACTATATGGGGTGCCCTTGATTACACATTACTATAATATTTAAGGTCACAATTAACAACAGAGCCAAAATTATTACATCCAGTTGCTTTATTTTTAGATATAATAATCAACACTCAAATAAAAAAAAAGGGCTGTAAATTGCACATAAGGCAGGTTTTGCATTAACTTCTAAATCTAATTATAAAGTTAATTTTCTACTCCAATTCATTTTTGAAAAATAATAATTTACACAGTGGCTGTCATAAGTTGTTTTCATGTCAAATTTATTTAAACATACATTAAACAATCAAGACATTACTAACAGGTTAAGTAAATATAACGAATAGGCTAACATTTACATTTAATGATTTAGCTGACGCTTTATCCAAAGTGACACACAAATGATATAATATAATACTATAGGCAATATACAAAAGAGTTCATTTCTCTAGCGAACTGTCCTGCTGTCGACACTTAATGTCTGAGGTAAATGTAATGCTGCGTGAGATATTATTCTCAAGCTGTTTTATTGATATATTTCTGCAGTTGAAACACTGGTTGAGAGATGTAAACGTATCGATTGATAGTCACTTATTCTGTGCTTTTTACTGTTAGCAAACAGCGTTGCATTACCGCGCGCCCCCTTCTGGATTGGAGTGTGAATCACCTGTGACTTGTGCTCCGTTTACACGAAGGGAAGACACTGATATTTCCCTGCGGTTTGGCCTTTTATTTACACGAAAACCCCGTTTTTATCACAGAAAACGATTATTTCTAAAAACTCCGGCCAAAGTGGAGATTTCTGATAACGCCGGTTATGTGTTGGCGTGTCGATTGGGAGAAACAGGGTTTTAGGTTCTTAAACGTCACATCATGCGCCAGAAAATGCTTAACGTCATGTGAGCACCCAGTGTTTACAGTGTGTTTGGCTACTGATCATGGACGCTGTTAACCCTCTGGGGACCAAGGTGTTTTTGGGGTCCATGAGATGTTTTGACATGCCCTGACATTTGTGCTTTTTTTCAGTTGCTTATAAACATATTAATGGCACAGGTGAAATTGCACTCTATTTAGCACAAACAGGGCTACCATAATATGTGAGCAACATGTATGTACATGTTTGTATTTTTGAGAGAATATTGTTTATGCATGGTTATTGAAAAAACTAAAAATTAAAGTTTCTGAAATAAAGCCACAAAACACATACTAAATATGTGTCCACAAGACTTTTGACTAATGGAAGTTGTGGCCTAGAGTTTTTGCTTCAAAATGATCTGAAAATAATCATGTCTAATCATTGACATAACACAATAGATTCTTTTAAATTGTGAAAAACATTTTTTGTTAGCCAAGGCAATATGCGAACGGCTCAACCCCATTGTGAATAATTAGGTGGTTCAAGAAGAGAAAGACCCGCATAATAATGAGCCTTTCATTCAGGTGTGTCACACAAGAAAGAATGCAAGGACAATATACACATACATACATACATATACATATACATATACATATACATATATATATATATATATAAAATCAAAATATAAATGAAAGTCAAAAGAACATTTTTAGTCATACCTGGAAACAAATCCTGTTCAAATAGGTTATATGGGCCATTCTACAGAATTGGTTCAAAGTTAGAGTTTGAACCAATCTTTTTCCATAAATGTTTTAGTAGGCCAATACATTTTATCATACATATTTCAAAGTTAAGGATTCATTATTTTGATATAGCTTGCATTGGAACAAACACTATAACATCTTAGTTGATTAGTTTATTGACAAAACATACTATATATTTAACATATGAGCATAAACTGCTAACACAAGTTTATTTGATGTCTATTTTAGAGTTAAAACTTTATAATCTATCCAAAACTAGTCACACACACACACACAGAAACATGATTCAAATTTAAACAGTAGGCTATTTTTGCGTTTACAGACACTAACGTTATTATATATCGCGATTAGAACAAAGCACAAGAATAAAAACACTTACAGCCCAGCTCGCTCCTCGAAGTGAAAATAAACCAGCACTTGTTCTGAGGTAGGTAAATGTCCCAGGATTATTCCTCACAGCCGCGCAAGACGACAGTACATTAATCTGACTAAATATAGTGTTTACCGAGTTTATGTGGGCGTTTACACGTCTCAATGTGTTGCTTCAGATCATTAGCTTTTGAATAGCGCGCGCTCTCCGTGGGCGTGTTTCATTTGGAAAATAATGAGTTGAGAGAACGATAATGAGAACGCCTGACACCTCTCTCTTTTTATATAGATTACATAAACAGAGAATATTTATTTTAGTTTTAAATTATATAATTTAAAAGTACAAACTTAAATGATCATAAACATATATTGCTCATGTCTGGGTGAATAGTATTCGCTGAGTTTTGTTTAAGTTTAGAGACGTGCTCCAGAAAAAAAGTTCACGGACACGGAGAGGCAGAACGCACACCCTGTTTATTTTCTTTTTTTTACAAAAGCACAATATTTTATTTCGATTGTAGGTGGGCACATAAAAAAAGTAGAAATTTAACAGTTTATTTTTTAATATTTCTTAACTCTGTATGACCAGAAATGATGGAGTAGTTTAAGTCTATTTTTCTGCTATGTGAAAAAAATCTGCCAAAACGCACCGGTGCGTTTGCTGTCTCCAGAGGGTTAAAGGACAATTTCGGTATTTTACACTTAAAGCCCTGTTTTAAGATTGTTTCTGATGAAATAGAACGGTTAAGATAAAAATTTGGACACATGCTGCTGTCCCGAGAATTTTCGGTTTCTGTGGTTGCACCCCCCCACCTCCACAATGGTTGCATAGGTGCACTGGAACAATCCTTCATAAAACGCATTAAATTTTAGTTTACAAAGACGTTAAACTCAACTAGTGGTCAGGGGTGTTCACTGATATGCTTACACAAAAATCGCTGAAAAAAGATGCTTTCCAACAGGTTTTATCATAGTTTTTGGTCAAAATGCAGACCTGCGCAATAGCGATCTCGGACCTGCGCAGTAGCGATCTCGGGACCAAACCTGCGCAGTAGCGATCTCGGGATCAGACCTGCGCAGTAGCGATCTCGGACCTGCGCAGTAGCGATCTCGGGATCAGACCTGCGCAGTAGCGATCTCGGACCTGCGCAGTAGCGATCTCGGGATCAGACCTGCGCAGTAGCGATCTCGGGATCAGACCTGCGCAGTAGCGATCTCGGACCTGCGCAGTAGCGATCTCGGACCTGCGCAGTAGCGATCTCGGGATCAGACCTGCGCAGTAGCGATCTCGGGATCAGACCTGCGCAGTAGCGATCTCGGGATCAGACCTGCGCAGTAGCGATCTCGGGACCAAACCTGCGCAGTGGCGATCTCGGGACCTGACCTGCGCAGTAGCGATCTCGGGATCAGACCTGCGCAGTAGCGATCTCGGGACCAGACCTGCGCAGTAGCGATCTCGGGACCAGACCTGCGCAGTTGCGATCTCGGGACCAAACCTGCGCAGTAGCGATCTCGGGATCAGACCTGCGCAGTAGCGATCTCGGGACCAGACCTGCGCAGTAGCGATCTCGGGACCAGACCTGCGCAGTTGCGATCTCGGGACCAAACCTGCGCAGTAGCGATCTCGGGATCAGACCTGCGCAGTAGCGATCTCGGGACCAGACCTGCGCAGTAGCGATCTCGGGACCTGACCTGCGCAGTAGCGATCTCGGGACCTGACCTGCGCAGTAGCGATCTCGGGACCAGACCTGCGCAGTAGCGATCTCGGGACCAAACCTGCGCAGTAGCGATCTCGGGACCTGTCCTGCGCAGTAGCGATCTCGGGACCTGACCTGCGCAGTAGCGATCTCGGGACTAGATCTGTACAGTAGCGATCTCGGGACCAGACCTGCGCAGTAGCGATCTCGGGACTAGATCTGTACAGTAGTGATCTCGGGACCTGACCTGCGCAGTAGCGTTCTCGGGACCTGACCTGCGCAGTAGCGATCTCGACACCTGACCTGCGCAGTAGCGATCTCGGGACTAGATCTGTACAGTAGCGATCTCGGGACCAGACCTGCGCAGTAGCGATCTCGGGACTAGATCTGTACAGTAGCGATCTCGGGACCAGACCTGCGCAGTAGCGATCTCGGGACTAGATCTGTACAGTAGTGATCTCGGGACCTGACCTGCGCAGTAGCGTTCTCGGGACCTGACCTGCGCAGTAGCGATCTCGGGACCTGACCTGCGCAGTAGCGATCTCGGGACTAGATCTGTACAGTAGCGATCTCGGGACCAGACCTGCGCAGTAGCGATCTCGGGACTAGATCTGTACAGTAGTGATCTCGGGGCCGGACCTGCGCAGTAGCGTTCTCGGGACCTGACCTGCGCAGTAGCGATCTCGACACCTGACCTGCGCAGTAGCGATCTCGGGACCAGACCTGCGCAGTAGCGATCTCGGGACCTGACCTGCGCAGTAGCGATCTCGGGACCAGACCTGCGCAGTAGCGATCTCGGGACCTGACCTGCGCAGTAGCGATCTCGGGACCTGACCTGCGCAGTAGCGTTCTCGGGACCAGACCTGCGCAGTAGCGATCTCGGGACCTGACCTGCGCAGTAGCGTTCTCGGGACCAGACCTGCGCAGTAGCGATCTCGGGACCTGACCTGCGCAGTAGCGATCTCGGGGCCAGACCTGCGCAGTAGCGATCGGGTGCGTGCGGGTGCGCCTGCAGTTATAAACATGATTATTACTAATTGCCATATTTCAATGCCAATTCTTATATGTTCATTCATATAGCCTACTCATAACAGACGGGGCAACCTAACGCAGACAAGTTAGCTCACCGTTTTTAGGTGATATGCCATGTTTGTAGTCGAGCTGTGATATGCAAACTTTGCATTCGACTTTTTTTCCGTTATCTATTTTCGTAAAATGCTGCCACACTGTCGATGTCTTTGACATGGTAAAGGAGGTAAATTAATATTCAGCAAACCTCCATACCAATGCCTTCTAGTACTTTCTTCAATCTGTCTCCAGTGGGTTGGGCTAATCCAAAAAAGTGAAAACAAGGGGGGTGTTCTGAAGACAGGCTGTTGGTACGGTGGTATGGTACGACTGGAAATGATTGGAGTTTTTCGAGTCCTGCCTGTTCCACAGATGATTAAATTGCTTAATTTTCATTTCAGTGCTTCTAACTCAGTGGCTGTAAGTGGGTTCGGAATAGGATTTCAAGTGATTTTGAAAAAAATGGTCTAAAAAGAAAATCACATACCCCACCTTTAAATTTAAAGCTCCAATCTCCTCACTCCTCCGAAGATCCCGAAAAAAAGTCTGTTGGTGCTTCAGTGACTACTTCGCTCAGAGAACCTGTCAATCACAGCTGTCAATGATGACGTCACACCACCGCATCAAATAACTAAATAAAAACAAACTTATTTTAAAAACAAACACTTGAACTTACATCAGCGTGATAAAAACTACAGTAAATGACAGAAACCATCTTTGGGAAGAAGATATTTGAAGTGTAATTTAATTGTTTAGTTGGTCTCACGTGGCGCTGAATATCACGGGGAGGCGGGGTTTATGACCTATACTAGGACCGGCCACCGGGGGGCGGTCGCTTCGTTTCGATATTCGTTTCTCTAAATACTCGGCTATGTGTTAATGTGGGCTGAATATATTTGTTGTGCGACTGCATGCACTGAACGGTTCGGGACAAATACATGTACACCCCTGTTACACCCCTAGTATGTAGGTGTTTTACTTCTGTGCAATATGAAATTTAAAGTTGCTGATTCCAAATTATTCATATGTAATATTTTGCTTATGGTATTATATATACAGAGAAATGGGGCAGGATTTTGTATGGCAGTTGTCAGCAATATATACCAGTCAAAAATGAATTAAAAAAGAAATTAGTGCTTTCCATGAAACCATCATTCTCGTAAATCACAGTCTGAGCGCTAAATGTGAGACGTTACACATGCACACGCGACACACATACACAAATTACTCGCTGACGGCCCGTAATTACCACTGGTTCGCTGACCCTTTTGGATAGCAGTTATGGTGACATAATTCATTAGTGTTTGCCCAAAGAAATGATTTGAAATCTTTAAAGTGCTCCTTCAAGCATAATAGCTATTAAAGGGGGCCACATGCAAGACTGAAGTGTTAAACGGTTTGTTGAAGTCAGCTGGGGTACAATAGATGATAAATATAAATTATAGTTAATATACTGCACCAGTGGTTTTTAAAAAAGCAAACGTTGCTGGCGACACAGAAGACTGCATGCGGCAGCCCTTCACGGATGCACGCCACAAAATGCACAACGCCCACAAACAACACTTCACTTTCACAACTCTGAGAGGTTAGTGCATTGCTTATGCCTGGCTACACAAATTTGATTACTAACAACATGTTTTGTACACCTGCAACCCACATACAAACAGTCTCACAGGGTGCAAATACCCTTATTTGATTAAGAAGAGTTGAAAACTTTGCACTTTAAAAGTAGATTCGCTCTGCGTTCTACACTTTGTGTTGTTTGTGTTTGTAACGTAATTTGTTCAAACCGCACGTTATAACTGGTGACAAAGCCTTCTGGTAACAATATGTTTTTCTCAATGTATTTTTTATCATTTATGAGCTTAGGTGCAAATGAATAAAATCAGACAACTGTGAAACATAATCACATGACATGCAGAGATGTAGATTTTTTTTCTTGTTTTGTGGTAATTTATAAGGTGAAGGAAATGTGGTGCTCCAAAAAATGTACAAGTTTAAAAATCTGACACTGAAAAAAACATTTATTGTTCGATTTATCATTTTTATTAATATATATATATATATATATATATATATATATATATATATATATATATATATATATATATATATATATATATATATATATATATGAATATCAGTGCTCTAAATCGTTTAAAAAAATACTAATTAATTGTACATTTTTCTGTAATTAATCATGATTAATCGCACCTAACATTCAAGTTTTTTAAAAATATTTTTATATTGTAATAATTTCACATTTAATCTCCCAATTAATATAGAAACAACATACATACAGTAGCTTATATTTTAAATGTTAATGGCATCTTTTTACGAAAGAAGGCCAGTATCACTGATACCAATAGCATACTGATGTCTCTATGAAATACATTTTTTCTTAATTTTAGCCATTCATTATAGGCATTAGGCATTCAAGTATAATTGAAGCTATCAACATTACCATTTATTAGGCTTTTTTAAAATATAACAACTTTTAATTTAAAGTGAACTTATAACGATCCTAACATAAACCTATTATAATAAATGTCACATTTGGCAATATATCGGTGCTCAATTCTTTCTTTTGGCCAGTCAGACTATATCACGCCCTGTCAAATGCACAAAAAGTTATTGTTTTTTAGTTGTTTTTGACCCATGCGACTTTGTAAACAGTGCTTTGAGATTATAAATGAAATATAGATTAATCCTTATTAAAGCTACAGAAGTTATTCAGTCATCAGTTACTGATTTTTTTGTCGTTTGACTATCCTTAATGCCGGACAGCAGTGGGTTTATTAGGCTGCCGTCACTTAACCTGACGCACAAGACACAGATCTGACATGCATCCTATTTTCTCACAACTCTTTACGTTCATTTAAGACTTCATTCAACTCATTTAAGACTGTGCTTGCGATGATACTTGACAAAACGGTGAGGGAAAAATTTTGTGTGTTTTTGTTCATTGAAGTGCTGTGCGAAGCGTCTTTCTGTGTGCACGTGTGTGTGTGTGTCACACAGACAGAAGATTCACCACTGCGTTCCCTTTTGTGTCTTGTCGTGCTTGAATGGTTTAAAAGCATTTGCATGAATAAGAGCGTGATCATATATTGTAACGCTAGCCAAAGGATGACGGGAAAAAAACTAAAAATAAATAAAAAAATATATTTTATACCAAACCAAGATGACTAACATGAATTATTAATATTATTATTTGTATCATTGTAAGGTGGTCTGTGCCGGTTACGGCCCTGCACGTACTCAAGTTTTGCACCTAATCTGGATTTTAGGACTGAATCTGGTTGAAAGAATGACGTGTCCTAATAGCCGCTCCCACCGGCAAGGCCTCTTTTATGAGCTCGACTTGTTCATTGTCCGCATGGGCCGACCAGCACCATAGACACGGCATTCATCACTTTGTCTGGTCTTTGTGTGTCTCCTTTTGAACCAAACAGCAGGAATTATTAAGGGCTTAACACATACAGGGTCCCAATGTGTCTGTGACGGCATAAGCCTCTTCCCGAACCCGAGCGGCCCTTCCTTATCCAGGGTTAGGAAACATTCAAGCCTATTCTTCACGTTATCCAGCGTCTGCATCAAGCGTTCGTCTGATCTTGTCGATTTATAATAAATGAACGATTTTCTAAACAGAGCGAGCGAATGCGAGCGAGAGCTTTCCGAGCCGTATTCCCAGGAAGAGGTGAATGAGTCTGGGTTTGGGGAATTCCAGGGATTATTATTATTATTGGGAGCGTGAACGTGGTTCTCGTAAGCGTGGTTTTCCGGAGTACCACCACACCTCGGCGTCTCGGGTCCCGCTGATTTAGGGAGCGTGTGAAATCCATGGCACCTCTCCTGCATTCCTGGCTGAATCGGTGCCATATCTGTGATGGACTGAGGCAGAAGAGCAGGCAGCCGGGGATGAATACGGCTTAATCTTTACACAGGCCACATGTGTGCGCATGATAACATGGATGCTTTCTTCCTGCGCTGGGTTATTCTCATCCGGCTGCCAGGTTGCTGCCTCGAACAGCCGTGTTTCGCTGCGATATTTAGCTTGCACCAGAAAAGAACGATGGCACCTCCTAAGGAGGGGGTTAATGCATGTTTTTGGAATTGGAGGCAAAAATTGCTGTAATTCCTGACACATTTCGAGAGACAGATACGGCACTTTTTCGCTGCAGACAATATGTAAGAGCAAATATAAATGGATGGCTCTCTTCTCAGAAGCTGATATTTGATTTAAGTCCTTGTTGTGATGGAGATGAGATGAGGTTATTTTGGTGACAACACTCGTTTAATGCGTTTGACCGAACGGAGACCCGCTACTCTCAAAATGCAGAATTCGATGCCTTTTGTTTCCAGTCATCCCTTTTTTTTTTTTTTGGTTCACACATGGTTTTTCCCCCACCCTTCTAGTTTTCCCAGGATCACTAAAACATTCATTGTGATTGCATTAACATAAATGATTCTATAGCATCCCCGTCTGTAATTACGGCCCATGTTTCCGCGGCCTTCGGCCTTGAGTTGAGATGAACCCCAGGTGTAGATCTGGGCTCGTGTAATGAACAGACACACGGACTCTCTCCTCTCTGAACCGCTGCGCTCCTGCAACCGGCTCAATTAAAAAAAAAAACAGGATGTGCTGTGATATTAACACAAAATGAATAGACTCTCACTAATTGAATCTATCACATTCAGTGGGCAGTATATCTTCAACACAAACACAATCGTGTGTTTGGACGGCTAACAAAGGTTTCGCTGAGATACCACTGCCAGCCCAGTCAGTAGTTCAGCCAGAATATAATACATTTATTGTAGCATGCTAACCATATTTATTTATTTATTTGCATGATTTATGGATGCATTTGTGGGTTTTATTTATTTATTTGATTGTATTTGTTTCCATGTCGTATTTATTTATTTTGTATGTCTTTGCATGTTTAATGCATGTATTTGTGTACTTGTTTGCTAGTATGTTTTATTTATTTATTTGATTGTATCTGTTTGCATGTTTTATGTATTTATTTATTTATTTATTTTGGATTGAGGTTTGCATATTATTTATTAATTTGCATGTTTCATGTTGGTATTTCATTTGTTTTATGCTGTATTTATGTATCTATTTTGGAATTATGTTTTAGATTTATTTAGTATTATTTATATATGTGCATGTTTTTTGAGCTTGCTTGTATTGGTTTTCATGTTTTTATTTATTTCCGATGACATACTATAAAACAGACAAATGAAAACGCAGCTTTATCATCATGCTCTTTTGAGAGATTTTACTCTATGCAAACTCTGTCATAATTATTATTTTAGCATGTATTTCGCCTTTGCTCTTTGATGTAGCTGTCGCACAAAGACATCAGAAATCATGACATCTGTTTGGAAAGCACGTTGTTTGTTTCCAGTAATAATACATCTGCATCTCCTTCAGTCGCTCCTTAGTTGTTCAAGTAGATACAATTGCAATGTCAGATGCACCTCTAATTGAAAAGTTAATTATCTTTCTGAAGCCATCAGCTGTCACTTACGAGGATCAGATACCGGTATCCTCTCTGGGGACCCACGTTATTTTGGATGTAATGGTTTGGGACCCTACATTTTGTTGCATGTGAACATTTGATCACTGAACAGACCATTTATAGCTCACTGTTTAATTGAAGTCAAATTAGCAGGACTATACGCAGTGTTTAATCTCACATAGGAATTGTTTTTTTAAATGTGGCTCAACTAACACAATCAAACTTTCCATTAGTCCACTTGTGTCTCTTGATGCCTTTGTTATTTTCTCATTACTCTTTATCTGAAACATGGCTCCCAAAAAATATCAAGAGAAAGGAATTATCCAGTGTTTTAACTATTATTCCGTGAGAAATGCCTTACATTTCTGGAGTCATGACACATCTGCAGGAAAACAAGAAATAACATTCTCTAAACTGTAAGTGCAACTGTTTTCTGGGACATCACAACTCGATTGCTTTTGTAGAGACACATATTTTCAAGCCCCTCTCCTACATTCACTCACATTAAGACACTCTCAGACATGAGCTCGCTTGCAGAATCCTATAGAATGTATGTATGCTTCTCTTTGAGCTCGTGATGATGTGAAGCCTCAAAGTGGCGTCTTAACTCTTTCTCCGCCAGCGTTCTTGAAAAGAGTTGCCAGCCGCGGCCAGCATTTTTGGATCACTTTCACAAAAGTTTTAATGGCCCGCAGAATATTTTGTTGTACGGATATCTGAACATGCGATATATAAGAAAGAACCGACCCTCTACTTTTAAACAACAATAAAAAAAAAGCTTCATGCATTCTTTTTTAATCAACACTTCTACATTTTGAGCAAAAAGCTGAGAATTTTTTTTTTTTTTCAAAGACTACATCCAGTTGGGATTCTTCACGATGATGAAAACACAGATGAATTACATCGAGTCCATAGACACCCGTGTTTTCACAGTCCTACAGCTCGTGGCTCGACATTTCATTCAGTAACATTAAGCAGTTTTGATTCATATGTTGATGATCGCATTATTTTACATGTTTCAGATTACATACAGTATATCGCTAGTTAATGCTTCTTCTTCGCGTGTGTTTTGATCTGGAGTTTCAGTACTCTTTCAGTAGATGCATAATAGCGCCCCCTAACGTATAACATATGAAACACACGTATAACAGTGAAAACACAGAAAGACGGAAAATTCAGTCAATGGCAGGAACGCAGGGAAAGAGTTAACCTGTTCGGCTTCATACTGTCAGAAGCAAATATTTTGAGGCTGTTCTCTTTTCATTACTGGTGAATCCGAGGGCGATATATGCCTCGTCTTTAAAACACAGTATCTTCACTGGACGTGATGTTTGTTGCGCCGCACTACAACAGCTTGATGATGCTGTACGCGTCAAAGTGAACGTTGCGAATCCATTTGTACTAATAGCTCAGAAATAGCTTGAGCGCTTGGAGTACGTCAAAAACGAGTCGCCGCATCCAGTGTAGACAGCATCACTGATTATAATGGTTTCTATTTGCTTTTTCTCGTGACACCGCGTGCGTATAGACATGCTGTGACATTCAGGTTCATCGTCTGCTTTGTTTACCTGGCACTGGCTGTCCTTTCACAAACTTGTCCATGGTTCATGCAGAATGCAGTTGAGCTGATGTTATGCCACATTTGATGGTTTTTCCTATGGTAGATGCTTCATGGGAATCAAACCTTGGCATTGGCCTGCAGGATCTGAACGCTTTCTTATGGTGAGCTGAGAGTATTTCACTTGGAGGATAGTGTCTGAGGTCTTCCTCTGCAAGTTTTGTTGTCTTGAATATTCTTATATGCAAGACACTGATCACTTAGTTACAGTCAAGAGTCAAGACACTGGCATGTTAATTTCACGTTGATAATAAAGCACAAACTTCTTGCATTTTTTTTATGTCGCTCATAAATAGAGATCTTGTGTGCTTTCGGTCAATTACCTGGTACAATTAAATGTGGGCAGTTTTTCTCCTTTTAATAGTTTAGGTCAGTGTAGTGGGTTGAAGACTATTTTTTTCTGTTTTAATTAAAGGTACTGCTTTCTCCATGGTAACAAATTATTAATGCTTTTAGATACATGATGTGATATATATATATATATATATATATATATATATATATATATATCACATCATATTTTAATATATATATACAGTGCTTAGGACAAGTGAACACATCCATGCTAAAGTTGACTAAAAAGAGGAATACAAATCATCTTTTGGAAATGGATCTAATGCCATAATTAAAAAAATGAGAAAAAACCCAACCTTTTGGGACACCAATTTTCTTTTGTGAATGAATAATGTATCGTAAATAAATTAATGTTCTTCCTTAAAATACAGGGGTCATAAGTCAGGACACCCCTGTGTTAAATTCCCATAGAGGGGCAGATTTTTCTTATCAAAGGCCAGTTATTTCATGGATCCGGGACACTATGCATCCTGATAAAGTTCCCTTGGCCTTTGGAATTAAAATATTCCCACATCATCAAGCACCCTTCACCATAGAGATGGGCATGGTTTTATTTCAGTTAGTCTATTGCTGCTTTGATTTGCATTGAGAGATGATCTTATGGAAAGTACCCCATGCAGATCTCTTGGTGTGGCGAAGGGTGTGTGTTGATGTGAGGATATTTTAATTCCAAAGGCCAAGGGAACTTTATCAGGATGCATAGTGTCCCGGATCCATGAAATAACTGGCCTTTGATAATAAAAATCTGCCCCTCTATGGGAATTTAACACAGGGGTGTCCTGACTTATGACCCCTGTATTTTAAGGAAGAACATTAATTTATTTACGATACATTATTCATTCACAAAGAAAATTGATGTCCTTAAAGGTTGGATTTTTCCTAATTTTTTTAATTGAGGCATTTATATATATATTAGAAATATATATGGAATATCAGTATATGTGAGTAAACCTCCCTCTGTCTTTATATACCTCACCATATCTGTGCACATAAGACCCCAGAATTCATTTTAAAAAACATTTTACTTGTAGAATTGGCAGAGATTGTTAAATCGTTGGCCAGAAATTCATTCAGAGACAGTTAAAGATGAGACATCGTCCCTGTACAGTATTCCCACGGCATGAAACTCACGACAGATTCAGAGATCAGTTTTACTGTAATTAGGGAAATACTCTAAATGTCATTTTGAATCTTCATACCACTACAATGAATTCCACACTTTTGATATTACTCACAGTTACTCATCGTATTGAACAGGACTGAGTGCTTTGACTCTTTGTTGTGGCACTTTCCGTTTCTAAACTCCTACGGCTTACGTGAAGCAAACCATCGCCGGTCTTTCCACAACAAGCCTGATAAGCTGAGGTGCTTTGTGTTGATTTGTGCTTCTATCTGTGACAGAATAATGTTCTGAGAGACTGCAGGGAAAATTAAAGAAAAGCAACTAGCATGATTACAATCCCAAAAGCCATGCAAACCACAAAAAACGTGACACTTTTTCACAGTGAATACGTGTTTACGGCACAGTCTCGTTTGCCGACGGGCGTCTCGTGAAATTGAATGGTTGCATTGCATTGCGTATTCAAATGAGCACAAGTTAAAGATCATTGACTCTGTTAACCCAGTGTAGAAGTGCTCATAACATGTGCTCAGTGAATTCTTCTGCGTATCCAAAAACAAGGTCAGTTATTTTAAATCTAGCTGTTTAAAAGAATCAAGGTGTGAAAGGAAACGTTTGACCTTAAGTCTTTGTGGTCGCTTTCACGTTTTGTGTGGGTTATTTCCTACCAATTATATAAAAAAAAAAGTATTGCGGTCATGAGCGTTTCTGAAACTATGCGCAGTCAATATTGGAGGTAAATATGATCTCAACCAAAGAAATGCATAATGACTTTGCATGTGATTTTCACCTGTATCCTGAATTCACCAGCAACAACCTAATCTTAAAAGCACAGACCTTATGTTTCAACCGATACGGTTCAGATCGGGAACAAACAGCGGCGCCGAGATGCCATCCGTGCTGTTGAAGAATGTCGGTATGGAAGTGTCCAGCTTTGGCACGCGCCAGTTCTCCAATATGCCTCGCCACCATCACCCAAGCCTTCGCACGGTGTCAGACGCCGATATGAGACAGAAAGAAACGCCACCTCTTATCGGCGCCAATCCAGATTAACTCAAAGACACGCTCCCCCTACATTTCTGGGCCCACTTGCCCAATTTGGGCACCGTTTGACTTGTTTTTGAGCTGTGGCGAACCTAAGGCAAGCGGAGAGCCCTGGCCAAGGTGCTCACAATTAGCCACATTTCCCAGGGCTGCGGGCCTGTGGGTTTACTGGACGGCTGAGGCTTAAACCCCCTCGTGTCCCTTCGGGAATCTCGGCCAACTCGGAGCCGCTGGCATCCCTGGAGTGATCGCTGAGAGGTGGATGGGGATGATATGCCTTCCACAAGAGGCCATTTGCATCATGCTGAATTCTGAAAGGGATAAAAGAAACGTGTTGGCTGGAGGTGTGTGTGGACCGAGAGCTGCCTTCACTTCTGTCCTGTTTGTGTTCACACACACACACAGCCGTGCAAAAGTTTGAGCTCGGTTAGATTTTTAAATGGTTTTGAAAGTCTCTTCTGCTCACCAAGGTGGATTTGTTTGACCAAAAAATAAAGCAAAAATGATTTAAGTAAAGAAATATTATTAGGATTTGAAATAGCTGTATATATAGTAAAATGTCATTTATTCCTGTGATCAAAGCTGAATTTTCAGCATCATTACTCCAGTCTTCAGTGTCACATGATCCTTCAGAAATCATTCGGCAAAAAAAAAAAGATTTTCTTCGTCGGTATTTTTGTCTTGTTTTCCAGTAAAATGTCTGAACATTCTTAAATCGGGATATATTTACTTGATTTTAAATTGACATAAAATGTCTGAAAAATTAAATGTATTAAAATGAAGTGAGTTTGTGCTTAAAACAGGAACACATGGGGTCAGAAAAATAAACTTCATTTTCCTTTGAGTTACGCCTATTTTTCTGACCCCTTTGGCTGATATTTGTTCTTTTTTTAAGCATAAACTCACTTAATTTTGATATATTTTTTTAGACAACAAGACTTAACATCTCATCTACTTTTGCCTCTCAAGTAAATGCATCTTGATTTGAGAATGCATTTTTTTGTGCCCCGTGTCACATGATCCTTTAGAAATCATCCTAATCTGCTGATTTCCTGCTCAAGAATGTGTTTTTATTATTATCAATAATGAAAACAACTTTGCTGCTTCATATTTTTGTGGAAAATCTGATGCATTTTTTCAGGATCTTTTGCTCAATAGAGAATTCATAATTTTAGAGAATACATTTTTTAATAAAATGTCTTTACTGTCACTTTTGATCAATGTAATGCATCTTTGCGGAAAAAGTATTATTTTCTTTTAAAAAATCGTACTGACCCTAAACTTTTGAACATGCACTGCAAACTTACAGAGTCACTATTTCATTTAAATGTGGCAATGAATGCCTTAAATGATATTTTCTGTGTTTGTCATGCAGGGTGTGGGAGAAATGGCAAGCTTTTGCATTTGAAGAAATTCACAATAGATGGTTGTATTAGATTGTGATTGTGTTTTTGGTCTGTCATTTTCATTGCAGTTGTCAGAAACACAGTGGTAAAAAGAAAAAAAAAAATATTAGTGGACACATCACGAGGAATCAACTCGATCTTTTGAGATAAAACTTCATTGTACAATGAAAGCAGCTTTCAGAATTCAACACTTCTTTATGTGAAGGGTTTGCAAAAAACATAAATTGAAATGTATCTAAGTTTGCTTAGACGAATTGGATTGGAAGTGTGCAGAAGTGACGTCCGGAGGGGATATTTGTTTTAATGACACTACAAGTTCAATGAAACCATAAAAATATGAGGAAAATATTTTATAAATATAAGGGAAGAACAAAACAATAAACTTGGTGAAAGTATTTATTATAAATTATTTGGAGAAAAATGCAAACTACAGCTACTATGCAAAAAAATGCACCGAAAAACAAAAAGCTGACAGGAAAAAGCATACAATATAATCAGTTATTAATATTTCATTGGTTCTCTCTTGTTTGTGCACGTGTTCATAATTTCTCTGTATGACAGCCATGGCCAAAAAACAAGTCCACAACTAATTTGGATTAGGTTATGATTATTTTATGGAAAAGGGAAAATTATGACCATTTATGGCACAAAAGACATTTGTGCAAATTATAAGTGGACCTCAAGGGGAAAAAAATGAATAATACATTTATGATACTGCGCTGTTTTACAAGTATTACGTATAAGTAGACTGACTGTAACTGTTAATTCAGACATCCAACATTTCCTCCCTTATCTCTGTCAGCTCTACCCAAACGGTTTTGATTAATTCACACAGGAAGTGCTTGTGAAAGAGATTTATATCACAATTCATCTGCAAAATAATCAAATCATTACCAGTTAATGACAGCAGGATGACGGATGGTGTGGATCTTTGCCCGGTCCCAGTAACACGTAGACACACTGCTAGACCGTAATTGTGTTTCTGCTGTTCTGAGATCAGTCGCGCAGACGATCCTGATCTTAATGAAGTCGTCTGAGGCGCCGGCAATTACTGACTTCTGTCACTATCACCGGGGGCAACGAGGTTTGGGAGAAGCGGGAAAACGCTCTCTTTGGTTGAGGGATCCCCCATTGCTTTCAATGCAGTGATGTAGAGTGCTTGTCAAAAGCAACATGGAATATCGCAGGATTAATTGGTCGGAGAAAAGAAGTGGAAAGTGTCTATCAATAGAGCGTAATTGAAACTCGTTTACTTCTCAGTGCAATCAATTCTCAGGTTTGAAGACTCGTCCAAATGTTATTTATTATGCTCCGTTTTTTAAAGAAATTAATACTTTTTTTATTTAGCGAGGATGCATTAAATTCATCAAAAGTGACTGCTGTAAAGACTTGTTTTGTGTATCGTTACAACGTATTCTATTTCAAATTTCACTTTCTCTTCATCAAAAAGAACTGAAAAGACAGTTTCTATAAAAATATGAAGCAGCACAACTGTTTTCAACATTGATAAAAATCAGAAATGTTACCAAATCATCATATTAGAGTGATTTATGAAGGATCATGTGACACTGAAGACTGGAGTAATGATGCTGAAAACTCACCTTTGGTCACTGGAATAAATTACACTTTACTATATATTCACATAGAGAACAGCTGTTTTAAATACTACTAATATTTCACTATTTCTACTGTATTTTTGATCAAATAAAAGCTGCCTTGGTGAGCGGAAGAGACTTTCAAAAATCAAAAGGGCCCCAATAGTTTGTTTTATGCATGCAGTTTTATGACTATTTGAGACGAGACTAGAATATTTGTGCGGAGGAAACAAATCTGTTGTTATTTACTGACCTTCATTTCTTTTTTTTTAATCTGGAAAATAATATATTTATTTCCTCATACAGCTGTTTTTCATGAAATTGAAATTGAAGACCATGTTTGACAAGCTGCAACAAGACAAACAACTTATTGTTCTTTGCATATAGTGTCTTTGCAGCAAGCTTTATGGACTATTTTCTGAATCTGACGTGATTGACGGGTTGCCCTGCTCTCGTCATCAGAGAAGAGAAGAGAAGAGAAGAGACACAATAATGATGTGCACGGATAAATCAAGAATTGTCCATTTTGATTTCATGGTGACCTTAAACAGAAATGGTGATCAGCCACAGCATCTAAAAATATACACGTTCTCTGATTTCAATCTAAACGCTTAAAAGTTCATGTTATTTGTTAACTACCCATAAGCAGATTTATTAAAGCGAAAAAAAAATACAGCTTTACTTAATGTATTGTATGCGCCAAACATCACGCCGCTGCTTTAATGTTTGCTTCTTATGTTACTTAGGTAACTTTCTGAAAAAAAAGAAAAGAAAAAACTTTCACCTACACGAATGTTAATAGAATCAAGTCTGAAATGCTGTTTTGATTGACGTAATTCTGGAGTTTGTCACAATTCACCTCTTTCTGCCCCGATGCGGTCATGATTGACTGGAGCACAGGTGTGCTCTGATGCTGACGGATGTTGCCATGGTTACGTACTGTTGTCCAGCTCATGCAATTATGCATAATAGATGAACTTCACTCTTTAGCAAATTGACAACAGGTAAAACGTACCATAGTCCCCGATCGTCTCGGAAGCCAGTGAGTTTTCCCTCATAAAAGCTTTCGCCAACTGATGTGTTTGTGCTTGTCAGTCGAGGGCTTTTCATGGCAGGCAATCACTCGCTTTGTTTGCGAACTTTAGGAATTTTAGGAATCACTGTGTGGTTTGTCTCTTCAAATTACTGTAATAAAGTTGCATTTAAGCTCAAGCGCTTGAAACGGCTCATAAAACACAAGGAAAGATGAAATGGCAGGAAAATCCCTCCCTGAACAAATTGAAAACTTTTTCTTTAGTCTGAATTTGACCGAATATCCTAAAGCAAACGTATAGATAAATCTTTATTTTTTTCAGTGGCAATGCATTTTTGTGCTTGTTTTTTATTTGTGCTCTGCCGGCTAATAATGTCCAGTCCGGCTGACCAGCTCTTGTGACGGTGTATCATGATCCGAGTTTACTGACGCGGGAGAACATCATCATAATCTGTAGTGAACTGAAGAGGATTGAGATTTAAGATCTCACATTCTTTCTTTCTCTCTTCCTCACACTCTTTTTCACATTTACAGATATGTATCTTGACTCACATGCAGCGTTTGCACTTTTAGGAACTGTCGTTTCATACGGTCTTTGGATTTTAGATTTTTTTTTTTGTAACATTAGAAAGGGCTCAATTAATTGTTAATACATGTTTATAATACAATTAATTATTAAAAAAATATTTAAAAAAATATGGTAACACTTTACTTAAATCCTTAATATAGAATGCATTATAAAATTATTTTAATGCACGCCTTGTAATGCACCTTATAATGCATTGTATGATCTATATGAATAATTGTAACCACAGTTATAATACATTATAACACTTATGGACACACCTTTAGAAAGTATAATGCGTTAAAACACACGACAACCAATTTCAGATGTAACAAGCAATCTGCAAAATTATACTAACCCTCTTCTATTTGCAAATATTAATGCATATTAACTTTGAGTACAATTTTATATAAAATAGTTTTTTTAATATATAAAGTGTTCTCTTAAAACTACAGATTGAAGAGGGTTAGTATAATATATATATGTGTGTGTGTGTGTGTGTGTGTATACTTTTTAATAATGCATTATACATAAAAGCTTTAAGTAAAGTGTAAATCATGCCTCCTGACCACTAGATGCATTTCTAAAAGTTGAACTGTTTTTAAACATGAAGCTTTTAAAAACGAAGCACGACTCTATAAAAACAGTGAGATGTAATAATGCGGTGGCCAGAGATGTCAGTCTGCATGTATACATATAGACTAATTAAAAAAGGAGTCTACCTCTGAGAAACTGACAAACTCTTGAAACTTGTCATAGTTTTCAGTCACGTGACCGACGCAGAACATCAGTAACCGAGGCTCAGATGTCATTTTCCATCTCAAAAGCAGAAAAACTAATATATGTGAACACTATGCAAGTGTTGTGCACTTCTGATCATATTCAGCACCTGCTTCAGTATTTCAATCATTACAAATAGAGGGACATTAAAGTGAAAAACACTTAAAGTGCCCTAATGTACTAAAACAGTGATATTAATTAAATTCAGTATAACCTTATTGATGATGCACTATATGAACGCAACTCGCTAAATGGTTTAGCATTTTCTTTATAATGGTTTCCTATGGGAAAATGCATAATCATAAACTGTGTTAATTCTGAGCTCATCTGCTTGCTTGTATATAGTATGCATCACCAATAATGTGAATACTGAATTTGGTCTGTTAATTTCACTGTCTTGATACAAACCTGGTAAAAATGACTGGCGGTCATTGGAGGAAAGCCTTGTTCTGAGTGTGAAGTCACATGAAAACTATAAATTGTAAAATGTATATCGTTGATTTACTCGTCTACCACAATAATGTCTCAGCACAGATTGATTAATTTGAGTAATTTTGATTGGCAGCACAAGAATGTTGTAAGTTTGCAGTTTGTATGATTTATTAGTGTATTTCATGCGCTGTATGAGGTATGTAGCAGGTTTTTTGCTTGTTCATCAGTTTCACACTGTAAAAAGCTTTTTTTATCTAGAAAGATCTTCAAATCAACATCCTGCCACGGCCCTGCATGGGTGCGACTTTGAGATCTGGCTATCAGCGTCTCAAACGCTTCGCTTTCATGTCTAGGGAGTGTAAAGTGTGTAGAAATTGAACCACACAGAAATCCAGGCAGTTTTGCTGATCTAATAGATGCTGTTATTTCTGATTGGATACACTTTAGATCAACGGTTAACGTGTAAACTCGACTAGTTTTGCTCAAGGGCCCAGATCTTACGTTAGACGTCACATTGTGCAACCTGTGTCCATGTTGTCGAATTTATACCAAGTGATGAATTCACCTGTGCCAGAATATCCTAGAGTTTGATTGGACTTTTGACAAAAAAATATGTGAAAGTTTATTAGTGGTAACACTTAATTTCGATGGTCCACTTTAGACCTTCACTAACTATAAGTAACTCCATGTCAACTATCAGTCATTAGCCTGGGAAAACCCAGACAACTTCCGGCAAATTTAGATTTGCTCTGAAAGTTAGTCTGGCGAAGAGCTCATTCAAGCCCATTCCCAATCCGTCGAAATCGCGGCACCAATCAGAAGCGTTGGGGCGGCTTTACACGATGACGACAGCGCTGGGATTTTGAAGCAGATTTTGTAGCCTACATTACAAAGATGGATGCCGCCGTTGAACATCACTCGTTCGAATCAGCTATCGCGTCTGTTTTAAGCGATTTGAACCGTTACTTTTTGTTAAAAACCGAGCAAAGAACAACACTCGGAGATGTTTCTCCGCCGCTCTGCATACGTCATCTCCTTCATCGCTCTGATTGGGTTTAGGTCTATCCGCGACGTCCGTTGGTGACGCCCCTCTGGAAATGATTTGTCTATGACGCGTTGCCAGACCGTAACTCAGTTAGAGAATGGTCTGGTTTCAACCAGGCTAATCAGTCATTAGAGTATTAGTGCTTCTACTTCTACAGATATTCTACTGACTATCAGTAACTTTACAACGACATGTTATTTTACTAACCCGATCCTACAGTCTACTTAGGCCGTGTTCAGACTGCCAGCAAAAGTGTGATTTGTTGCATATCCAGATATTATCCAGATGGGGTTTTGAAAGTCTGGAGAGCAAAGAAATTTTTTTTTTTTTTCAAATCCGATTCAAACCACGTATAAATGTGGTTTGAAATGCAGTTCCAGTCATATTTTTACAGATGTTCAGTTTTCTCTGGCTGCTCAAATCTTATTTCAAACAGCCTTTTGCGTTACTCTTAACGCGACACACAATGATAATGTCGAAACTGGTGACATTTCAAAGCACGTATGCGGATTGGTTGGTTATGTTTGGACACTTATTTATTTGCCTGCATTTTGAACATAGCCTAATACTCTAATGACTGCTATTGACATGAGTTGCAAAGTTACTTATAGTTAGTAGAATGTATAAAGTGGACTATTGAAACAGTGTTTTCTCTCTCTCTCTCTCTCTCTCTCTCTCTCTCTCTCTCTCTCTCTCTCTCTCTCTTCTGATAAGCTTATTTGTTTTGCATGGTTATAGTTTGAGCGTTTAATAATTTGCATAATTTTCCCCTGCTCTTTGTCAGATTTTTGAGTTGAGAACCACGTCTTTTCCTGTAACCGTAAACATCAGCATTTGTTAAAATAAAGATGATAACTATACAATTCACACACTCTAAATACTGCAAATTGTTCAGCAAGAACAACAAAATAATAAAACACTCTAAATTTAGACGAGACCTCTGATATTTTGCCCTAGGCAGCGTAATAAATACAGTCTGTAATTAAAATGTACCGACTGGATGAAAACAACAGTCTTCGTCTTCTTCTTCTTCTTCTTCTTCTTCTTCGTCAGCCTGGCTGTGAGTTGTAAACACTAATTTCAGGGTGTTTTTCAGGGCGAGAGGGAACGGTTGAAATCGTGTGTGTTCTGCAAATGTACCTGAAAAATACTGATTTAGTCCCATTTTTGAGTTCTTTTTCAATCATGCATTTTGATTTTACTGTCCATTAGATTTGTCTGGCAGAAAAACTGACTCTGTCAACAGAATGAAGCAGTTTCCGGTGTCAGACACCCACGCCGCCGCTGCTTTAACACCTCCTGTCAGCGTGCAGATGTGCTTCAGAACATGCACTGTTAGCGGCTTCTCCAACACACACACGCTCAGCTGTTATGGCAGTCGTGGCAGACAGCGTGAAATATTGGGCTTTAAAGTCAACATGACATCGGAATTGACCCAATTCATTTCTTAATATGTGTTTCTGGTGCTTATCATTCCACATTACAAAAAAAAGTATGGCTTTTATCAGAATGTAATTATTTGATCCATCGGCTCTGAAATGACTTTCCCTTCCGGCTGACGTCACAAATCCCTCTTGTGTTTTAATGTTTGGTAGGTTTAAAATAATTAAAAAAAAAACTTCAATGAAAAGTTTTGTGTTTTAGATCACACTAACCAGTTCTGAGGGGAAACAGTATTGGGTGGTGCCCTCTTCAAAATTAATACATGGGGAATTTGGTAATTCATAGATATTAAAAGTTAATATTCTTTCTTTTACTTTCTTCTACTTAAAAAAATAAAATAAAATTAATAATAATAATGTATATATATATATATATATATATATATATATATATATATATATATATATACACTGTATATATACTGTATATACTCACATACACATGTCTGTACTATTTATATATGATATTTTGGAGAAAATAATTTTTATGTGTCTTTGCTAAAAAAGAATTCTCTGTTAATAGTTGGTCTATATATATATATACACACACACATACATATGCATTTATACACACATAGGTATATACTGTACATATATATAACCTTTTAATATATATTTATATAATATATATATATATATATATATATATATATATATATATATGTGTGTGTGTGTGTGTGTATATACTGTATGGTGTGTGTGTGTGTGTGTGTGTGTGTGTGTATATATATATATGTGTGTGTATATACTGTATGGTGTGTGTGTGTGTGTGTGTATATATATATATATATATATAGACACACAGTACTGTGCAAAAGTCTTAGGCGCGTTAGTATAAAAATAAAATAAAAGTTTTTAAGCCAGTTATTCATATCTTTTGCTGTAGTATCAGTAGGAAATATCAGTTTACATTTCCAAACATTCCTTTTGCCATTAATTGTAATAATCCAGTGAGATTTCTGTATGATCAATGAGTCTGACAGCAGCCGGTGTGATCTGATCTCACCATCATCGTGTGTGTGTCTGTGTGTGTCTGTGTCTGTGTGTGTGTGTCTGTGTCTGTGTGGTTTCTCTATGAAGTTAACAGTTGGTCACATGGTTGAGATGAAGTCATGCACACAATAACTGTTGAAAATGTGTTTCTCATCATAACTGCTACTATATTGTGTGCTTCAGCATGACTCCATTATTATCCAATCAGCATCCAGAACCAGAACTGTCCGCTTGCTCTGTGATTTGGATGAATGTGTGTAAATCAAAGCTGATCAGTGTTTGTCTCCAGCACTCATGAAGCCCTCTTGTGGTCACTGTGGAGAACAGCACATCCAAGCCTCGTCCTCCTGTGTTCTTCATCCTCGTGATGATGACGAGGGTGAGTGTGATCCAAAGCCAATCCTGCAGTGTCAGATATTCTCTCCTCTCTTCATATTACTATTTCAGACTCAAGGAATTTCCCCTGATCTCTCCCACTTGAGATCGCTCCCCTGAAACTAATGCGTGACGGTGATTCATACAGAGAACCTGAAAATTATCAATGCCAATGATAAATGAAACCATCATGGCTTTTGTGGAGTCCCGAAGCCACTATTTGAGCAGGTTTTCTGAGAAGCAGTCACAATGTGATGATAACAAGAAACGGCTCTAACGATAAGAAGTTCTTAATATTTCACTAACATGTTGAAAAGTAACTAATTGATTGATTCAATTAAAATGAATCCCCTTTATTTAAAACACACACACACACACACAAAATGTTGCATGGCTTTAGAATACAGCTTCCTTTGTGATTATGTAAATTTTGGCCTAGTTATCAAGTCCGAGGTGTCAGTGTGTTTTTTTGGAAATGTACAGATGCTTGTTTCCATGATGTGCAGTTAAACATAGCAGCCGCCTTTCCGTTCAATGACAATAATACCGCAACAAACAGACGAACGCACAAACATATTTGGACAAACACCCTAGAGCTTGTTAGCAACAGGTGATGCTCGGCACGTCCTGAAGGGTCGTGATGAAGGTGAGAACGGAGAGCGATGGAACACATTTTGCTCAGGGTTTTTGTGTCTCAGACTTTGATATAATATTCCCATGTGTGTGTGCTAGAAAATAAAGTTGTTCTGAAATCCACTGCTCATCCTAAAAACGTGTAAATTAGCGTCAAGTGCAAAGAGGGCTGTTGTTACAACGGATCTTTTAGATTTTGTGCATGCATTTAATTAATTCAAAATTTTGTTTAAAATTGCAATAGATCTGGGTGTTAAAAATGTTGCCGCCTTGTACAATCAGCTTGGATGTTTAAGTCACTTCAACTTAAAATACTGACTTAAAAAATGTTGAATCTTATATAACTTGTAAAAAAGTTGAAAATTGCTTAACTTGTTTTGATGAGAGAAAGTAATATAAAAACATATTGTCATAACTTATTGATCATGTCATTTTTTACAGCATAGGCCTATTTAGTATATTTAATGTGGAAGTAGAACCCAGCAGAAGTATAAATGCTTATATATCAGCATGATCACAAATCAAAATATAGATGCCATATATCAAAGTCAGTGCTTTCAAAAAAATGTTTGCCCTTTGTTATTATTTTTTTCTCAGAGACTCAGAGCTTGTCACTTCAGGAGGCTGGTGGTCATGTTACAACACTCTCTGGTCTGCACTCTTCATTCAAGGTTTCCTCATGTTGCATCATTTTAATCTCTATATGATTTCTATCCATGTTTGCATTACAGTAATTAATAGGCTAAGCATGCTGACATTATTCTGTGTGTGTGGAGGAAAAAGCACAGGCTGAGGAATTCCACACCTAATGAAACACTGGCGTTCTAATTCGAATTTTTAACATTCGAATTCTTTAAAAAATTCGAAACTTTGTGTTCGGAATCCAAACTGCGCGGCGTTAATTATTTCCTCTTCGTCAAAGGAAGGAAGCGCTGAAGCTCTACTGGAAATCTGCTGGTATCTGATGAATGTTTACTGTCGAATAAATGTCAGATTAACTCTGCTGTAAAAGCTTTCTAATAACGTGAGCGTTTGTGTCGGATGACTCACATTTGAAAGGATTCTTTCTCATCATCATCATCATATCTGGTGCAAAAATCCCGCAGAGCTACAGTTTACCTCAAATAGTTTCCTTTTCCGCCTTGAATATTAAAATATAATATGCATGTGGCAGATCTATATGTTTTCCCCGCGGTTAAACAGGTGTTTGAAACATGAATTAAATGCAAGTAGATGTTTAAAAACATTCTTTTTTAATTCATTATAAAAGACAGGTAATAAAACGTCTTTAAGTTGTGCTGAAAATTACAGTTCTATAGCATAAATTGTCGCTTTAGTGTGTGTCTAACATTTAATTATTACCTACAAACGGACAAATTCATAAATCAGCGCTCAGTCAGAAATGAGGGATAAATTCCATTATGTTGGCTAAACCTTAAAAATAACCAACATCTGCATTCACTGAAGCGACAAAACAACAAAATTAATATATGATGTTTAGTTTGAAAATCAACATCCGCTTTAAATGCGCATCGCAGCTAAAAAAAATCCCTCTAAATGCAGTTGAATTTCAATCTCACACACGCATGTGCATAATTGAAAACTTATTGATCTATAAACAAGTAAATGCGCTCATAATTTTTTTTTTCTTGTGATCCCGTATCAAGATGTACGAGAGCCGCGCGCGCGCGCGCGTGTGTGTGTGTGTGTGTGAAGTCGCACATAAAATCAAATGACTAGAAGTGTAAACACACCGTGTCTGTGGATGGCAAGTTTTAAATAATTTTATACAGTCCCCCTGCCTGACAATTTTAACATGTGGTGTGTAAATATGAGAATGGCTGAGTGTGAAAGTGGATGAGTCCCTGGAGAGCGCGCACGGAGACGCGCCGCTCCAAAAATCAAAGTGGGGCAAGAAGACGCGGTGCGCCACAGCTGGCAGATCGTCTTATGTCGACGGGGAGGGGCGGTTCGTTTACCTGACACCCCTCTCCTCGAGCTCGAACCCTCCCCCTTCCCTCGCGCTTCTATCCCGCACCGCAGCCCACGTTACGCGCAGTCCGTGCGCTCCCAACTCCAGCGGTACGCGCAGGGACACCTCCATCTCCATCCGCGAACAGAGCTGTGGATCTCTCAACGCGGGGACAAAGTTAAACGAGCCTTCTCAACTTTTGGATGGAAAACGAGAGCATTCGAGGAGATTGCTAACTTCTCTAAGGTATTGTAGTATTTCCTTTCTCTCTCTCTCTCTCTCTCTCTCTCTCTCTCTCTCGATGTGTGTGAGCATCTGCTCCGAACGCAAAGCTGCTGTATATTTAACGAACAGTCAGATCTGTTTGCTACCCTCTCTTATCAATAGATTGCATGATAAAGAATTGATAACGAAAGAAGAAAAATCCTTAATTCATACTTTCAGGTTTCAGTGATATCCAGGTGTTTTTATATACATCTCTAAATGTAGATTTTTGGCAGAAGTTCGTTTTTAATAGTGTCTTGACAAATGCAATGATTTATAATCACACAACTCCAGATTATAAGAGTGTTTTAAACACAATCCGGTGGTCAGGGTTGCATTTATATGCATTAATGTGCACAAGATCCAAATTGGGAAAAAAAGGAGAAACAAATCCCATTTTATGGAGTCCAGAGACAGGCATGCTCCTAAATAAGATGAAATGACTAATACGACTAAATGCTTCTAAATAAAACTGACTCTCAGCCTGCAGAGAATCGCATCACACTGATTTCTTTTTTCTGTAAGCTGGTGTGATGTATAACTTTATATCTCAGGATCATATGAGTTTTTATAGGACAATGCAGTGGTCAGGACCCTGTTTCAGACGCAAACATGAGAAGTGTTTACATGCAGAGAGAAGAAGATCTGACTTTAGGGAGTTAAGATTCAAATGCACAATATTTGTAAAAAAAAAGAAGAATAATTTATCATAATAATACATCATAATTTGTCTATATCTGTTTAGTAAAATCTACTGTCAGTATATTTGCTTTGAAAAAACTATACAAGCAGATCATTGTGTGATTAACAAATAATTATTCACAACTGAGACTAATGCATTTCCACTTATTTTTGACCCGAATTGCTTGGACTTAGGCTCTGAAAAAATTAAATAAAAAATATATTTGTCTGTGTGCTTTTAAATTCATATCTAATTGGCAATTATATGGGGTGTGATAGAATAAATTATGTTACAAAGTGCTTCATTAAATGTTGCATTTAAATGTATGTACATTACTGTTATGGTTATGAGTGGCGAGCATGTGTTACTATTATCACGCTGCGTTGATGAAGAGCAGCTTTAGGAAGTGCATGATCTCGTGAAGACTTTCACACAGTTACTCGTGGCGTCCACAAACTGTACTTGTGAAGATGAGACTATCGCAGTGCAAAACGATGTGCGCGTAATTAACGCAGGAAATTAAACCGTGATGATAATAAGGACTGTATGGAGTTAAAGTGAAATATTATGTGTGTGACTGACACACTTTTGGAGTTTATCTGATCCCTCATTAGGAGGTCAGTGTGGTGAAAAGGAGGTTATTCTTCTTGAGATTACTCTATTTATCTGGGGTAGAATTAGTGTGGTTGATCTGGTCAGTGTTTCTGAGAACAGAGTTCTTGTTCTCGTGAGCTCTTCCTGCCAGCGTCAGGTTTGCTTCTTGTAAGTGCTGTTCGACATCAAAGTCACTGCGATTATGCAGGTTTTTCACACTCGTTTCATTCTTACATCTCGTGGATGGTGTCACATTGAGAAGTACAGTCTGCTGATGTGAAACCGTGTGGGCCCTCTCGATCTCAACCTGAAAGTTGTTAAGCATCTTTATTGGCATCACTTAACCCCATTTCCACGGCTGGCTGTTGTTGAGATACCCTCCCTGATATGACAAGCGAGCCTCGATTCATATCCGTGTCCCAAATCTCTGCATTGTTTGGCACGCTCGGACGGACTCGAGGTGGCAACATGCAGACGTGTGTTTAAAAAGCCCCGAGAGCGATGCCGGTTAGGCCCCGAACGCAACGCTGCGAATAGCAATGTCAGAGTAGTAATATCATACTGTAAATGACCTGCAATTTGTCAGAGTCCAAAGACTCGGAGAACAAAGCGCTCTCTGAACCCGAGATCATGCTGCCGGTGACCAAAGCTGCATCTCTGTGAGAGAAACACACACCGCTCGCCCTCCCGACCCTTCGAGACCAATTACCCGGTTATTTCCAGCATCACCTGAGAGTATAATCAAGCCAACTCGTCCTTGATGAATTATTTCCACTCCGTCTCGCATGATTTGTCCTGTTGTAAGTGACAGCAATCAAGGTGCGAGCTTTCCGTCGCCTGCGTTTAAAAGAGAACTTCTGTGTCTGATTCTTGCAGAGAAGTCAAAAGAATTAATCGTCTTAACCACGGCGGTAATGAACGCTGAGGTGAAATAACAGCTCAGCAAAGAGAAGAATTATACTTGTGGTTAGAGCACGGTAAATACCTGTTCGGCTGCCAGCGTATGCATTTATTAGACTGTCGCCAGCAAATAAGAGGTCTGTCTCGTTTTTTAATATGTGGCTGCTTGGAGATTCCACCCTCTTTGGAAAAGAGCTGTTATGATTTCTAATAGTTAGGAAAGGTAACAATGAATCAGAGACTTTTGATGACAAGCTCAAACCAGTTTGGGGGGAAAAAAGAAGAAAGGAAAAATTAAGGATTGTTTGTGCATGCTTGAGCTCTGAGTCAAGCAGACGATCACATGCAACTCTGAAATAATTTAGCAACTTTTTTCAAGATCATTTGCATATATCAGGACGATTTGACGGTTGTGCTGAAAATCCGCGTTTCATCTTGTGTTTAATTCCTCAAGCGCCATGTAACCCCCCCCCCCCCCCCCCCCCTCTTTAAATTGATGTATTTGCTCGCTTTTATCTGGTTTTAAGAATCGTCGCCGGATCTTTTCAGAGGACAAAGCGTCAAAAGTGCGTCATGTTGATTTGGTCATGCTTGGGCTAAACGACATTTGTGTAAAATCAGAAGAGCAATATTATCATTCTCCGCAGAAGCATCACTAATAGAATTTGAAATACGCACTCGGAGCCACCTTTTAAAATTTCGCATAACCTAAATTTAGACACTCCATATGTTTTGATCTGATGTTATTGTCTGCTCTTTCTATGCTTGTCGTTATCCGATCTGTGTAGGTTTTCTCGAATCCTTTGTTCTGGTAAAGCAACACAAAGCCATCAGTATGTATCAGAGGAATGCACATACTGCAAAAGATCAGGGTTTTAATACCCACCCACATACTCGCAAGAAACAATTAAAGAAGATACTCTCTTCTACAGTGCACACACACACACACACACACTCATGCACTTATAGAGATTTGGTGGGACGCAGATTAACGCCATATAAATCTTTGCCTTTGCAGTGTAGTAGGCTGAAAAGAAGCAAGGGCTTTTCATTTGTTGCTTTTGATTGGCCGTACACACACACACACACTAAAAAGAGAGGGAAGAGGTATATTGATAAAACGCTGCAAATCCTGCCTTTTGTCATCAGGCCTCTGTTGCAGTTTAAGTTTGCGTTTCTTTCGTTTAGTTGATGCATGAGTTCAGGTGCACATCCCTCTGTCTCTGTATTGGAACCCGATGACCTTTCAGTGCATGCTTTACTCCACTAAACTCTGCATTTATATGCACTCGTTACCAGACTTTTGTTGCATTCAATTTGCTGCATGTTATGCCCTATTTTTAAAACCGTGTGTTAAATGGCGCAGGCGAGGGCGTTGCCCTGGTTTTGATATAGCTGAAAGCATAGTAAAATGAGCCAGAGAACTTTGTGAATGACGGGCGTTGCAATTCTGCTAAAAGTTCTGCGTGGGCTCGAGCATCGCATCTCAGTAAAGCCTGGACAAAGAGCTTCACAGCCGTTTCCCCCTCCCTGTCGCTTTCACTTTATTAATTGTTGATACGTTGCAATCCACGAGGCAGAAATTAGAAGGCTAATTATTGTATCATGTGATGCTGCCCCACTGCAGTGACAGAAAACTCATTTCCCAGGCCTTGAAACTGATCTCACTTGATTGTTAGATGAAGGATTTGTTTTATAATTCGATAAAAGCGGGGAATAAACAAGCCGATAAAGAGCCTCTCTTGTGCGCATGGAGGGAGTAATTGTTTTTAAATAATTGATACGGATTCCTTCGGGAGTCTCAAAGAGCAGGATCTTTGTGTTGTCGTTTGCGGCCGGACTTTAGGATCCCACGAAAGCTCTTGCGCGCTTTCACTGATTTAAAAGTCTGTCGCACTTTATTCGGCAGGTGCAAGGAAGCCACAGGGGGACATTTACAGTGCACACTACACACTAACAAACGCTGGGTTGTTGGGTCAAATATGGACAAACCCAACCGTTGATTTACATTTTTAAAAGAAACTTTTAAACCCATATTTGACCCAAACATGGGCAGATTTTTTTAAAGCGTACAGTGATTTTGTAAAGCTATGAAACACGTAAAGTTATATGGACATGTCTAATAAGTCTATGTCTGCTGTTTATTATTATTATTCTTTTAATTGAATACACTTACAAGTCATGTGAGTCATGCAGCGCACAGTCAACTGCAAACTACTGTATTAACATGCATGAGTAACATTCAATGTGCCAGCGAGCAATATTTGGAGACTGTAATGAGTTCCAGGTTTTGGTGTTTCCAGGAAATGTTTGTTTTTAATGGAGATGTGTGTGTGTACTGCCCATTTGCCTGCGCATTGATTGAGTCTCTCTGTTCAGTGTGTGGTGGGCACTGATGACTTACCCCATGCTGTGTGTGTTATCAAACTGCTGAGATGCTCTTGGCTCTGATTTATAACACTACCTCAAATAATCTTGTTAATGCACATTTAACATTGCGGAAGTGGCAAGCACATAGACTAAACAACACCTACGCGAGCGAGCATTCAGAGTAGCGCTGGTGAAATGTGGCGAGTGATAAACAGCTAAAGAGAGGAGGACCGTACTGTCTTGTTGTCTTAAGGGTTTATAACTTCAGATGTACACTTGCTTTATCGTGTCGCTATTCCAGGATAAAGGGGAAAAGGCTAAATAAACAATGCAACATCTTTGCTATATGAAACGGAGGGCAAATAGTTCAAATCCTCTGGGTTTTTGAAGAGGTATGAAATGTAGTCCATTTATTTTTTGCAACAGAAATCTGATGTCATATGAGCGCTTCAAATTAGGAAATCTTATATAAAACAGTTTATTTATATTATTATGACCAAAACAATAGATAAAACCGATAAAAGTGAGGCAGAAACAGCTTCTATTTTACAGTGCATTTTTTTGCAATGCTGTTTGTACATTGCTTTTTTATTCTACATCGTGCATTATATTTTAGCATATAAGTTTGCCCTGAGCATGTTGGCATTTTAAACTCTTCAATTGTGTTTACCCTTCTTCAAATAGGCGAGAGCTGAATTATAACCACAGTTGATCAAATCATTTCTGCTCTGCGAATCTGCATGCCCTCCTGTATGTCAGGGTGTGTGTGTGTGTGTGTGCCAGGGCTCTTGGCAGTGTGTGCACCTGTTGGCAGCATCAGGACCCTCCTGGCGAGGCCGGCAGAGATTGTGTGATGCTCTTGTACGAGAGCAGAGGAGACGTCAACATGGCCGCCACGCTCCGCTTGCACTGCGTTCGTTCCTTCCTTCGTTCGGCCAGAGATTCAGGCTGCAAATAAAAGCAGAAACATGCAACTCAATCCCTTTGTGAGCCACTGATGGATCGTGGGAGCAGAAATGCAGCAGAGATAAAACCATGAAACACATTTTTTTTTTTTTCAAATCAACTTAGAATCCGGTAGAAATAGTTTTACTGTATATTTTATATGAATATTGTGCATCGTTTTAGAAAATAGCCTCGATTGCATATTTGTGCTTTTTGTCTCGATGTGACCGTGTAAGAGCCGCCGTGATGAACTGGTTTTGACTGGTCATATTAGTTTAGGCCTGATCTGAGCGTGTCGCTGTGGCTGCTGCGCCACACAGTGTGTTTCACAAGGACTCGCTTAGAAACAAGCTCTAGGCAAACTCACTTCAATGCCGGAAATGTGTTCAGCGCCGTGCCAGTGACAGACCAGATGCATTGATATGCACTCTTATGTAACATTAATAAAATCATTTACTCGTGTGTATGATATGTATTGCGAATGCATCCACCTTTTTTGGCCTTCGCTCTTCTCTTGCGTTTCCTGTTTTTATCAACAGTGATACTTCATGTTCTAGTTCAGCTCTGCTGATTTCATATAGCTTTATCACCTTTAGTTTCATGTCTACACATGTTGCACACCCTGCTTTTAAAACCGTTACTGTCTTCACTATAATTAATTATTGGGCCTATTAGTCATTATGATTGTTGATTCTGGCATAGGCATTCGCTTGGTTACTTATAAAACAAAGCTAATCTCAAGAAATAAACAGTATATTTCAATCTCACTACAATAACATACAGCAGCAGAAACAAAGTATCCATGTTAGATAAATATAAATACATTCATTTGACAATTAAATAATTAGCCTAAATATTCAGGTCTTACTTCTGTACTGGTAATATTTATTTATGTATTCAGTACACAAGTCATGCTGGAATTATGCGATGTCGTCATGGTGTCCACAACAGCAAGTTCAGATCTTTGAAAATAGTTTGAACCATTCAGTTACTTCCAAACGACCTTTGACCCTTGCACATAAATCTGCCTGACTGTTGTCTTCGTACATCTCTGTGTTTTTTATTTATGAAAACACAAGTTAAGTGTGGCCGGAAAAAAATGCCTCTGCAAGTTATTGTCTTTTATGGGCATGTTTTTTGAAAGTCAAAAAAGAGTGAGAATGATTTTAATCTTGTTTTGATGTAAACAGAATTACTAGGAGTTTTTATTCGTGCTTGAAATTCTAGTCATTTTATCAGTTTGATCAGAAATAATCTGCATTTATTATTTTACTGCACAATCTCCTCAAAATCATCATTTTTAAAACTTTTTTTAATTTTTTTTTTACTGTGTGTGTGTGTGTGTTCATGGTTGGACGTTTACTGTCACCTGCACGTGTGTGTTTGTGTGTGTGTGTGTGTCTGTCTGTGTGTGCGCGCGCGCGCGTGCGTGTCATGCACCAACATCACTGACAGATGGCGTGTCCTTTTGCTATAAGAAATATTGTACTCTTGAGGCTCTTTTTCAACTTTTAAAAACAGAAAAGCTGCTATAATATAATCACACTCGTTCATATGATCATTCGCGTTTGCCTTTTACCTCCGATTCAGCTGATCAACAGCACACACACCATCGGGATCAAAATCAACATTGTGCACAAACAAAGATCGTTTATTTTGTAACAAAAAAATATGCAAACTGATTTTATTGTCATGCAGAAATTCATGTGCATCCTGTATCATGTGTGTGTGTGTGTGTGTGTGTGTGTGTACAGGATGTGTGTGTAGATGTGTGTTATTCAGTAATAAATGCAGAACCGCCTCACTCTAATCAAGCTGATTAAAAATTCCTGCGCGCGTGCAGGCGGAAATCCACCATCATCATCATCCTCCTCATCCTCCTCGTTCTCCGGCACTTTTACTTTATTTTCGCCTTCATCCTCCAGGACAGCGAGAGCTCCCGAAACCAGTCTTCAATCGCGTCGTTTAGGAGCTTTAGGGATGAGGAGAAGCGGCAGGCGCGCGGAGAGGGAGGGATGAGCCGATGCAACTCATAATGTAATGGGGACACAGAGAGAGAGAGAGCGAGAGAGAGAAAGAGAGAGACACACACACACACACACACACACAGAGAGAGAGAAGGGAAACAGAAAGAAAAGGACCGAGCGCGAATGTTACAAATGTAACAAGCGGAAGATACAATGTAGCGTTGACGCGCGTCAGGAATCTTCTCGCGCTTTGATGTTTCATTCGACGTTCGAAAGTGTATCGCGCACTTTTACAGCCGCCTCGGGTCCGCATGTGTCGAGATGAGACTCGATGTCTTCGTGCTGTTGTTCGGCCAGATGATCCTGAGAGAAGACGAGCTTCTGATCCCACAGCCTCGCATTGTTCAAGCTCAATGGGATGTGTAGGGAACGCCGATGCTTACTTTTATTTTTTTGCGTTATTTTGCGCACAGAACGGATGGTGGATGTGATGATAAACTCCATTGAACTCTATAGACTTACCGGAGATCGTTGCATTTAGGATTGATGCATCTACGTTTTTAAGATTTGATCACATATTAAAGTACTTTGCGCTTCGTATGTATGGTTCTAAATGTATTATCCGCTGTAATTCATGACTTGGCATATGATATTAGGTATTGTGGTGTGGACGATCTGGAAGTTTTGTATGTTTTAGAATAGAATAGCTGACATAAAACTGATATTCGAGTGAAGTTTGTGCTGCTCCTGCCAAAACTTGAAGTCGCTGTTCATCCATAGCTCTTTATATGCTCGTCTTAAAGTGGTGAGTGAAGCTTTTTGATTTGTTCTCTTTTCTTTGTTTTGTGGAATGATTTTAAGTATGTGCACGTAAAAAAAAATTGTTTTGTATGGACTCTTTTTTTATATATATATATATATATATATATATATATATATATATATATATATATATATATATATATATATATATATATAATTTAATTGCGTTATATAAACTTAAACATATAATGTAACATGCACATTATCTAGATTAATGAAATGCAGAATTATTATATTATATGACAATCTGCATTATGTTACAGCAATAAAAGTAATTTTAAGGTTCTGGAGAAGTAGAAATATTTATTGAGTTTTTGCATTGACATGCAAGGTTGTCTTTTTCACTTCTTAATAAATAAACCCTTAAAGTGCACAGAGTTCATCTTTGTATATCCTCTATACCTGTTATATTGGTTCTTACATGAAGTCACGCAAGTTCACGTGTGCTGTGGAATTCATTGTTGCATGTCTGATGTCTTGTTTGGCCTGTTTGATGAAATCTAACCCCGTCTGTCATGCTGACTGTGAATGCAATGTTGAGTCAAGGTGCACGTCCCTTTTACTTATAATCTCGCATAGACGTTTTAGGGAAACTTTTTTTTCTTTGTTGTTGGGATCATTAAACGCCCAGTTGCAACCCAAATCCTTCACACTGTATTTTACATGGAGAAGTGTGTCTGCGCTTCCATGAGGAATTTAGGGTCTTTTAGAGCCCTCAGTTTTTCACTAACAGATCCGATCCGTTAAATATTTCACAGCCCGTTCCTCTTGTCCGCTGTACTGTGCGCTGATCACTGAAGTGGACTCATTAATGCGACTGTACAAAAACTAGCTTGTTTGCTCTTCACATGGGATTCTGCAGTGGGTTAGACATACATAATACATGCTCTTAAGAACGGGGATGTGATCGTTGCATGAAACATTGTAAATGCCATGTAACATTAGGCTTGATTTGACATTTCAGTCCACGTGGAAGAGACACAGTTTATGTTGCAATTTCTTCTTTTTCTATGGTTCAGTAATCTTTAGAACTGTTTACTGCATGGAAATAAAAGTTTATGGTACTTGGGCGTCCTAACGCCACGGCTCTGTTTGCTTTTATTCTCCCCTTCAGGTGACAGTGAGCAGTGGAGCTGAGAACCATGGAGCATCTCAGCGAAACATGCCTGGGGAAGGAGAACTGTGAGATGGTCAACAGTCTGAACGACACCAAGGCTCCTCCAGCCAAACTGGCCCGTCTGGAACAGAACGGAAGTCCTCTGGGCCGGTCCCGTCTCGGCAGCACTGGGGCTAAACTCGCCGGCGTGCCCTTCAAACCCCCTGGACATCACCTGAAGGCCTGCCACAAGAGGGGTGAGCTGGCTTTTTCTCACCGCTGGGTCCTGGGAAGCGAGTCCAGTAGGGGTGCAACGACACCCTTTCGATATCACGACACGATAATATTGCGATACTCCAAGACATATAATAAAAGGCTAACAAAAAATTGACTGTTGATTCAAATGCTAAATTATGTTTTACATTGTGGGTGTGGAAATTAATAGGCTTGATGCTGGAAACCCAAATCACAGGATAATAGAGACACCAGAATAACAATATTCATGATTCTGAAGCTGAAACCATATTCGTCTAATATAATTCTGTCACTAACTAGATGCGTTTTAAAATAATGTCGGCCACTTTTTACTGGTAACATCAGACATTCGGCATTATCAGGACACACAAATATTCCCCCATTGCATTATTATACATTATATTTAACATTATATATAGTGGTTTAATGTAGTACTGACACTAAAACTCCAGTATTTAAACTCCAAATTATTCCAGTAGGGGTGTAGCGATACCCTCATGTCACGATTCGATAAGTATCACGATACAATATTATTGCGATACTCCAAGACATGTGATAAAAGGATAAGAAAAAATTTACTGTTGATTAAAATGCTAAATTTGGTATTACATTGTGTGTGTAAATGAATAGGCTTCAAAGCACTGGACAATGGAGACACCAGAATGACAATATTCATGATTCTGAAGCTGAAATTCAGAATTATTTTAGACGAATATGCTTACACTCTTTCACAGACTAGATATTTTTTAAATAATGTAGGCCGCGTTTTACATCAGACATGTGGCATTGTCAGGACCCACAAATATTCCTCCATTGCATTATTATACATTATATTCAACATTATATATAGTAGTTTAATGTAGTACTACTGACACTAAAACTCTGAAAACTACAAACAACATATATTGTGACACGATATATTGTTAAACCCCTAGATTCCAGTGAGAAGTAATTCGTCTGTCCACCCAAACGTGATGTTTAATGCACAGCTATGAGAATAGGTCATTTGGACCAATGATATTCCACGATGGGTGTGTCTCATCACTCAGAAACCTAAGTGACCAATAATGAATTGTTCTGTTTTTGTTGTGGCCACTGATGGCTAGGAGGAAAAACCCTCATAAAATATGGTGCGATGATGCAAAAGTAGTCTGCGTATTTTTTTACGTATCGCCAGCCAGCAATATTTCTGAGGATATGTTTAGCACTAAGCATATTTGCATTCGTTTTCAGAAAGCAGTCACTGTTTGTTTGTCAGATTAAATCTTTTTGATTTGAAGTTCTTGGTAAAAAAAGATTGTTTTTATTTGTTTGGTGATTTTGATGTTTCATTGATATTTATTTTTCTATGTGTATATACATGCATGCATATATATATATATATATATATATGTGTGTATGTGTATATATATATATACACACACTCCCCTGCAGTGTTCAATTAAAGGGGAGATATTTTAGTTATAACATTTAGTGTTAGTTCATGTTCCTCTGCTATGTTCTATAGCTCTCTGGGCAACCGTTATTATTATTTATGTGAAATAGTGAACTTTTGCTGAGTGCCTGCTGAACTTTGGTAGCTACTGTATTCATTGTTTTAGCTGAATAATATTTACCATAGGCTTTTCTCAGCTCTCTGGGAACAAAGCGTGTATTGATCCTGAAATGAACCGACACAGCAGTCTTTATTGTTAGATCTTTATCTATTAAAAATGGAAAAGCTTCGATTCAGCACATTCCCTGGCATCTGCTTATGATTATACCCCTATTTATTGATTGTTTTCCTGAAAACGGTCGCGTTCTTAGGAAACTGTGACCGTGAGGAGCAGAAATATGATTTATTATGGATAGAAGAGGTTGATATCCCCCCCCAGCCTGTGTTAAACCCTGTAAAAATAAAGATCCTGAGTCCAAGAGATCACGAAGTTCCTGAAATTTCATCACCGGAGTGTTGCAGCTGGCTGGTATTATGTGATATTTGCACAGTAAACCCGAACACATGACAGCTTTGGACGGAGATTCTTAGTTTTTTCCCTGATAGCGGCGCGCTGTTTACACAGACTCGTAAACCTCAAGGCTATAGGGAGCATTGGGAGCCGCCGCGTACAGTGCATCATGGGAAGGGTTCTGGGATCTGCCTGAAGAAGTATTCTAATGTGATTTGAGCACCTTAACAATAAATAAAGCGCTAAACCCACGATGAGCCCTAACCTTTCAGTGTGCTAACACGTTTAAATAGCAGAGCTGTTTGGTTGACGCCATCTCTTCTCGTTCTGCGTTCTGATCTTATTATGCATGTTACAATGATGCTTTATTTTAACACCATTACAGCGGATTATAATCAATTGATAATTACAGGTTAGGCAAATGTAACTATTGCTCATGATGCTTAAGGTTAGGTTTTTTAAAAACGCCACCCAGAACTCTCTCTACAACAACTTGGCATCTTCCTTGAGCAAATGCAAACTTTATTTTTAGCTCGTTTATAATTTGCATTTGCATTTTTGGCTGAATGTGCAACACGAACAGCAGCACTGTTGGAAATATTCTGTGGCATTTCAGCAGCTCTCTCTGCGAGGCTGAAGTGTAAAGCGTGCTCTCTCGTGTCTGCTAGGTAACATGCTGCCAGTGTTTTGTGTGGTGGAGCACTACGAGAGCCCCATCGAGTTTGACAGTAAAGAGGAACATGCTGAGTTCGTTCTGGTGAGGAAGGACATGCTCTTCAACCAGCTGATCGAGATGGCCCTGCTCTCCCTGGGCTACTCGCACAGTTCGGCTGCACAGGCTAAAGGTACGGCATGCTTTCACACTCCAAAACACCAATGCATTCACTCCAGCGAGTTCTCCAGAACATGCACGTGATTTTTTTTTTCTCATGCATTTAAATCAGAACCGTGAGTCATCGAATGCCGGTGCAGATGCTCGGATATTTTTGGAGGCTAAACAGAGATATTTTTGGAGTGTTTTGTTGGCTACGTTCTGGGTTTTGCTCGGGCTGACCTGATGTCGAGGTCAGGGGGGTTGTGGGTAGAGGAACACACAGGTGCACCTCCCGCTCCCTGTAATCACACTTTTCTCAATGGGAACGAGTGTGGAGGTGGGCCTGCGGTTTCTAATTGCTCGCTTTATGGAGTTGGGGGCTATTTTAAGAGCTGGAGCCTTCAGCCTGTAATTTATTGCAGGCTGTCCATCAAAATTTCTTTTTTCGTTGGATCTTCTGGATCTCGTTTTTTTTTTTTTTTTTCATTCAGTGCCAGTCGAAAGACAACATGTGGTCGAGAAATGTTTTTTTTTTTAAAGGATGAAAGCCTTTTTTTTAACCCCATACTAAAAAAGTACCATGGTATTGTCATAAAAATAACATTTAGAAAGCACTGTTCTAAAACATGGTGAGAGTTTGGCATTATAACATTGCTCAAAACATGATGCTCAGTGTTCAAAATATATATATATATATATATTTATTTATTTTTTAATTCAGTAAGGATGCATTAAATTGATTAAAAGTGATGCAGTTCTTTTGAACTTTCGGTTTATCTTAAGCAGCACAACTGTTTTCAACACTGATAATAATCATAAATGTTTCTTGAGCATCAAATCATCATACTAGAGTGATTTCTGAAGGATCATGTGACACTGAAGACTGGAGTAATGATGCTGAAAATTCAAGGAATAAATTACACTTTACTATATATTCACTTAGAAAACAGCTATTTTATATTGTAATAATATTTCACACTTTTTACTGAATTTTTAATCAAATAAATGCGGCTTGGTGAGCAGAAAACATTTAAACCGCCCCCAAACCTTTGGATGGTATTGTATAATAAAAATAGTATACAAAAATATACCAACATTTCTCTCACTTCACCTTCCGTCTCGTCTAGATTTTTTAATTAATGTTGTTGCAATGTATTATGGGATTGTGTTGTCCACAAAAGATGTATGTGATGCTTACCGCATAAAGATTGCTTTAAATCCCTGCCTGTGTATTGTCAGCTTACTAGGTTTTGAGGTTAAGACATTACTATAATGGTAATAACATGGTATTTTTTTTAAGTGTGTTATGTTGAATATGGTTATTAAATGACACATCAAAGTACCATAATTGCCACATTATTTATTTTTTTAGAAAGAACTTTGAGGACCTATTGTGCTTTTTTGCATGTTCATCTTTCTTTAGTGTGTAATGTTGCTGTTTGAGCATGAAAAAGCTCTGAGTTATTCTCTATATCAGTGTTTCTGAACTCCCTGAAACGCCTCCATTGTAGTCTTGAGTTTCTACCGGGAACGAACACGTCACAATATTCCTCATTTAAATAATCATTCATACGCAGAATAAAGGGGCGGGGCCTGGTTGAGTTAGTTAGTATTGTGTTAAACTGGCGGTTATGGTAAGGGGCGGGACATTTCCCAAACACACTCGAAGCGCTCGACCAATCACAGCACACTGCTCCAGCCGACCAATCAGAGCACAGTGTGCTTTTCAGAAGGAGGGGCTTCATGGAGACAGGAACTAAACAGAGCGTTACTGACAGACTGGGAAGAGAGGAGCCGCAACAATGGAGAATATGAGGGAAATAATCAACGTTCAAGCAGGAAAACCTGTTCTAGCAGAGCCTGAAAAAGTGAAAAATGCAGTGTTTTATTCCTGTGTGCTGTCGTGCGAGTGTCTGCCTGTGGTAAATGGTGTTTCCTCACCGCAGGGCTGATTCAGGTGGGCAAGTGGAACCCCGTGCCTCTTTCCTATGTGACGGATGCACCCGACGCCACAGTGGCGGACATGTTGCAGGATGTGTACCATGTGGTCACGCTGAAAATCCAGCTACACAGGTCAGTGTTTCCCATCTACTGTACCCACAACACAAACAGTGCTGTTTTTTTTTTCCCACAAGCCACTGCTGTGGGCACACACAGACACACCTCTTCCTCTTTCTGTAGACATCCATGTATATCTGTGTGTCTCTGTCTGTCTTGTCTCCAGAGACTCTGTGGCTGTCTCACACTTTAAGGTGTGCCGGATCCGATCGCTCCGTGTGTGTGTGTGTGTGTGTCTATATGCAAACATGGATGTGTTAATTGCACATTACAGCAGTACTACCTCTCAACCAATTACTTCAAATAACTATGAAACCATCAGTACTGCGCTTTTTAAAAAAATGTATCCAGCTAGCCTTAATTTAAATTCAAGTATGTGTATCTAAAGGTGTCGTGTGTCATTTTTACACCACTAGCATTACCAAATAGCATTGCAAAAATAACTTTTCCTGTCTGACTTTGGTCAGGCAACAGAAGTCGCTCATGCCACTGGTTAAGTTAAAGTCACCATCTGTCTGTCTGATCATTTGCAGACTGCTTAAAACCCGTCATTGTTTTTGCAGTTCCGTTTGGTGACGCTGGTGGCGCGGAAATGACACTCCTCATCCTTAATTTGCATTGCATGCTGGCGTCGAACATCGGTGTTGCGATATTTACTTGGCAGCTTGCCGTTTATTGCGTCCTATTGAACAAGCATTCATTAATGACACCCTGAATGCAGCTGTGTTTTCTCCCTTGATTTGGGCGTGCATTTTTAAAAAAAATGTATTTAATGCTCGTCTAAATACTGGATAAAGCATTAAGATGCTGGTCCTTTTTAATGCATCTAGCATCTAAATCTATCTGGAAACACCTTAAATTGTTTCAGCAAGCGCATCAGGGCAGGAAGGTAGAAGTAACGTGAAATAATAGTCGCCGCATGCAGCTGATGTATAATTCATGCATCAATACAGCAGATGTGTTGTATAAAGTAATTAACTAATCAGAACAATCAGGAGAGGGAGAGGGAGGAGAGAGAGACTCCAGATGCATCTGCTTCATGCGCCAAATGAAATCTGTCTGTCTTAGAGGGACGCTTGCAGCAGAGAAGCAAAGCCCAGTGCTCACTGTCCTCTCTCTCTCTTTTCACTCTTTCCATCTCTCTTTCTCTTGTTCTATCTCTTCCTGCAGTTGTCCTAAACTGGAAGACCTTCCTCCAGAGCAGTGGACCCACTCTACAGTAAGAAATGCGCTCAAGGAGTTACTCAAAGACATGAACCAGAGCTCTCTGGCAAAAGAATGTCCCTTATCACAGGTGCTGGAGCCTTCCACGTCTAGTTGCCAAGATTGCAAGTGTCCCTTTTCAAATGCCCAGAGTTTGATAGAGTGGAAATGGACAGAATTGCCATAGAAATCCAAATCAATAGCCATTGTCGTGCCCGTAGATTAATGCACTTTATTTTGATGCTGTTGTGAATGCGAGTATTGTTGGGTAAACAATGGGCGAATCACAATGATCTTGATAATGCATTACAAGCTGTGAACTGTTATGGGTGAATCTCACGAAACATGTCAACGTGTCATTTTTAACCTTAAAAACCAAAGAAAGAATTGTATTGTGCTTGTCGAAAGTTAAGCCTATTTTTGTTTGCACTGTGTTGCATTATTGCGTTATTTGAATGACAATTAAGCAGCTTAAATTCTCATTAGCGCAACACAAAACGGTCAAATAATTTATACAGCATGGTGGTATTATTTTTGCTCACACTTTACATTAGGGTCCAATTCTCACTATTAACTAACCATGACTTTTGCCTCAATAAACTCCTAATTCCTGCGTATTATTAGTTAGTAAAGTACAGTTGTCAACATTTGAAGTGGATCAGAAAAGTTGTCCTAGAACGGGTATTGTTTTATAGGATTAAAGGAATAGTTCTCTTAAAAATGTAAAGTCTGTCATCATTTACTCACCCTCAAGTTGTTTCAAACCTGTATGAGTTTCTTTCTTCTGCTGAACACAAAAGATTATATTTTGAAGAATATCGTTGATGGACACATTGACTTCCATAGGATTTTTTTCCTACTGTGGAAGTCAATGGGGTCCATCAACTGGCATTAACATGTGCTTTATTAGTACTAATAAACAGCCAATATCCTAGTAATATGCATGATAGGCAACTAGTTAATAGTGAGAATTGGACCCTAAACTAAAGTGTGGCCTTATTTTCTTACCGTTTTTATACTGCTTTAAAAAAAAAAAAGTACAGTAGTGAAAATTTCATCAGATTCACTTTTGAGAAAAATCTGGATTATTTTAAAAAGTGAGACGTAAAACTTCCAGACTTTTACAGTAATGAGAATTTATATAAAAAAAAATTAAGATCCTAAAAATGGGCGTCATAAAAAAATAAATAAAAAAAAGGAATTTTTAAAATTTTTGTGGCTGAAATGTAACCTGGACACATTTCCATGAGATTCCCCCTTAAAACTGCTGCTGTTTAAATAAGCAGAGCTACTGTTTAAATGCTTAAGGGAGGACGAGTGTTTCAGCTCGTGTGTGTTGGCACAGTCGTAGTGCATTTCATCTCAGGGAAGCCCGTTCTTTACCTGCAGGTGTGTGTGTGTTTGTGTGTGTGTGTGTGGTGTAAAGAGTCCCAGGGTGCTGTTCAGGCAGCGCAGGGGCTGGGCCGCTCCACATCTCTCTAATCACTCTGTTTACAGTCCATATGTGAGCTATTCCCACTGAGCAGCGGCCCGGCACTTACACTGAATTACAGTCCGCTCACATTTTCTGCTTTCTGCTTTTGTTGTTTCCAGGATGCCTCGTCATGTTAGGCGCGTCTTTGGTTGGTAACCTAGTAGAGGTGACCTTTCTTCTAGGTGAACAGTCGTGCTGTTGAACAGGAAGAGTTGGAGAGATCAGGCCGATTTAAGAACGAACGCCAACTTTTATAGGATTAGTGTTTCCTTGATACTCCAACGGTAATCCCTGCTCTTGAAAAGGTTAATGAATGGAGAATCAGAAGGAGAAGTATGCCGCTTTGGTTAGCAGAAGGGGACTGTGAATGGTGTTTGTTGCATGCTTCGGTTTCGACACTAGCAGGAGTCGTTCAGTGTCGTCTAACTGTCTGTAGTAGTTGGCTAATCATTCCTAAAGGAAGCTTTATATAAATATGTTGGTTAGAGGGTCTGGCATACACCAACCAGACTTGTTTCTTAGTGCCGTTCATGTGGGATGTTGAGTTTTTAAACTGCCCTGTTCAAAGTTGAAGTACTTTTAATTTGACTTAAATGCGACTCATTGTGCAAGAAGCTAAAACTGAGATGACAACGGCGGAAAAATTATTATGCATGATTGTAAGTGCTTTTCCTTGACTTAAGTTGTCATGAAATTATTACTGTAAAGTGTCCTTGTGCTATGAAAAGGCGATTTATTTTAATTTTATAATAATGATGTTGATATTGATATTAAGTAAATTCTAATTAAATTGTAGTATTTTTTATTTGTATTTATTTATTTGAATTTGGCAAATGTTTTTAAATAAAAGATAATTTAATCCCCCCTTAAGCGGAGCGCTAAATAAAACATTACATTTTTTTAATCATATTGATGTTGTGAATTTTAATGTTCGTATTTTTATGTCAGCAGGGATACATTTAGAAACTTCTCTAAGTCAACATGCTAAAACATTTAAAAGTAAATGTTACGAAAATTAAATTGTATTATAATATTGGTATTATTCCATATATAGATGATTTTTTTTTTTTTTTTTTTTTTGGGATAAATTTAGCAACTTTTCAGGAAGTCCTAATTAAGTATTAGGACTTTTAATTATTATAAATTATATATATTAATATATTATAATTATTAAAAGTTTTATAAAACTTTGTGGACATGCTAAATTTCACGGACAAGTAAAATTTCCGGGGGGAAAATATCTAAAAGCTGGACAGACTCACCAGTTAGCCTCACTAATCGACTAGTTAATTGTTGTGTGATTAATTGACCATCCTGACCTGTGCCCAGTTCATCGTGTGTTTGTCCTAAAGATGCCCTGGATAAAAAAAAAACATGCTTTTGTTTTCAGCACAATATAATTCGACCGCCGTCAGATCGATTTGTCGCGCAACGCTAAAGAAAGGATAAAAGTAAATTGCTCGGGCAGGTTTGCTCCCGCTCATCAGCACACGTATGCTTCCCGTGATCAAACTTAACCCCTGTGTCCCCTCAGACGACCCACACAAAAGAGCCCCCGCCCCCCGCCCCCCGCCCCCCGCCCCGTGCCCCTGAAAGAGCAGCTGTGGGGTTGCATAGCAGCAAATAGCCATCAAATGCCATCTTTACAGGTCAGACATGGCCCTTTCTCACGGAGTGGACGGAAAAGAAGCTGTAATTAAGATGTTTAAAAGACCTCTCCAACACAATGCAGGGACACTGAAAGATGCCACGTAAGAAGGAAGTGCAAACGCTGATTCCCGAGCGTTTCTGTGCGACTCTCCCGTGACGGAGAGTCAAATAGATGTTTATGTGGATAGCGGCGTGACAGACTTCCTGGGCGCTCAGATAAGGCCTCTCGATGGTTATCTTTTAAAGAGGCTTGTCCCATTACCTGTTGATGGCTCCTGGCGCTCAGTGCGCGGAGGTGTTTATCTGCATGGTTTGTGGTGGCTTACGGGGCTCGGGAGATGTGCGGTGTGAGACGAGTGATTAATGAACGCAGATTCTCACAACATCTGTGTCAACTGTACATATGAGCGTAGATCTCGAACAGATCATTGATGACTCATGAAATCGTGGGTGATTTTGTTCCTCCTCTATTGTTAGTTGCTGAGTTTGTTCGTTTGCTCTCTGACTGTTGTTTCAGATCAGTGATAAAAGAGGGCTGTGACATTTAAAACACCAGTTGGCCTTCAAATGTCTCCGGTCTGCATGCATATTCCAGTCTTGCGTTTGGAGAGGGTCTTCTCCTCCTCTTGGAGACCGTTATACACTCTTCATTTCTGCGGCAGCATGAGCTTTGGCAGTAAAGGTTAATAGTCCTTCTCATTGTACACAGCGATGTGGTTAACCCTCTTCTGGCTGAACTCTGCACCTGTTCATGAAGGGGTTTTTATCCTGAACCTTTTAAAATTCCATATGATACCATAAGCAAGCATTTCATATTATGTTGTAGAATAGTCCCCCTGTGGTGAAAATCCAGCTTTTAATGTTGTTTATATGTGGTGTTTTTAATACGCTTAAACCATGTGTAAGTTCATAAGTCGACAGCATTGCTGAGTATTTTCTGCTTAAAACTGCAGTGAACCAAAGACAGTCTCAAAAACACGCTTTGAAATCGCTGGTGTTTCTGACGTCACAAACGACCTTGTAACCAATCAGATCAACGTGTGATCGTCAACCAGTGGATCTCTGAGCTGAGTGAGTGAGTGGAGGCGGGGCTCATTTGCATATTTATAGAACCGCGTATACTAAATGAGGCAAGGGTGTCAAGTTACATTCAAGCTATTTTAAGGCATGAATAAACATTTTTTTTAAGGAAAAAAACGTTTAAATATGTCATTTTGGTGATCAAAGATGAGTTTTAAGGGATAAATCCATTGACTACCGGGGGACTTTAAATTCTGTATAATGTCATATGAAAACATAGAGCACATTTTCACACTATGCCATAAGCAAACATTTAAACATTTAAAAGAACCATTTAAATGTCCCCATGTCATGAAGAACATGTTAAAGCTCCATATGAAGTTATCTGTGAACTTTTTAAAACTCTATCCCCTTGTTTCCCTGACTAAAAGCCGTCTTACCTGAAAGCATATCTTAAAATATGTCAGTGCCATTGTTTTGTGTCAAGATGCATCATGTTTTTTTTCTAAGGCACGTTTATAAAAATAATAATGAACTAAGGCCTGATCCTGACTTAATCTAAACCCTGTCTGTCAAACCAGGCCTATATGAAATCATAGAAGGGCAGTTTAAATGTCCATATTCAGCTGACGTTAAGTTCCATATGATGGCGCATTAATAAATTCCTGTTTTTTTAAAACACTCCATATATCATAGAAAAGCAATTCAAACTTTTATAGCATGCCGTAAGAGTATGCTTTTAGGACATACAATGTTATCGAGAACATTTTCGAGTTCTGTATGATGTCAAAGGAGAACAGTTGTAAGTTCCTACAGTATGATGTAACCAAAACTAATCTTATAGTCACACAAGAATCCATCACAGAGAAAATGTGCCACCGTAGATCCTTCACTTCTGAGAGCAGATCTCTATGTCTGATCTAAGATGCATTGGAGCATCTGGAACGGGGATTGCTGAAGTTATCTATGAACTTCCTCTGTTGAAGCCACGAACCCCCTCCTCCAAACCTGCAAGTCCCCAAGTGCTCATGTTATAAAAATGATAAAGCTGCTGTACCTGTAATTTAAAAACAGATGGTTTCATCTTTTGAATATTTATAACAATCAAAACAATTTCTGCGCTATGTTGCCCAGGGCTATTAAGGTGTTAAGTGTTGGGTTTAATGAAAAAGAATCTCAGCTTTTTTTCTTTCTTTTTTTGGAGTGGAATGTATTAAAATAGAAAAAGAAGAAAGCAGGGAAGATGAATAGAAACATGCTGTTCGGGCAGCGAGGAGACGTGAACTCGTTGTGTGGTCTCAACATGCGACTCCGGCTGTGAAAACAGATTGTGAATATGAGTTGCATTCATACAGGGCAGAAATCCCCAAAGCATCGTGTGCTTTGCTCTCTGCCTCACGGATCCTCCTGTGTGCGTCCTCTGTCATACTCTGTGGCATTTGTGAAAGGGACATGTATTTCTTTAGTTTATATTACTGCAGAAAAAAATTGTGCATGAATCGCATTTTCTTGCCGTTTCTTGGATCAAGATTTGACACTTTATACATAATGCACAGAATGACAGGATCTGTTGTTGTACTGTGTGTGAATGTGGATTTTAAACGACATACAATTTTGTCTTGCAGAGTATGATTTCTTCAATTGTTAACAGCACTTACTATGCAAATGTGTCTGCGGCGAAGTGTCAAGAATTCGGACGCTGGTATAAACACTTCAAGAAGACAAAAGACATGATAGGTAAGCAGAACGCTTAAAGATTTGTCAATCACATTAGGCTGAAAAAACTGTTTAAATCGGTCTGTGTGTCTGTCTATCTGTCTCTACCTGTCTGTCTATCTGTCTCTATCTGTGTGTCTGTCTATCTGTCTCTACCTGTCTGTCTCTATCTGTGTGTCTGTCTATCTGTCTCTACCTGTCTGTCTCTATCTCTGTGTCTGTCTATCTGTCTCTACCTGTGTCTGTCTGTCTGTCTCTATCTGTGTGTCTGTCTATCTGTCTCTACCTGTCTGTCTCTATCTGTGTGTCTGTCTATCTGTCTCTACCTGTCTGTCTCTATCTGTGTGTCTGTCTATCTGTCTCTACCTGTGTCTGTCTATCTGTCTCTTTCTATCTGTCTCTGTCTCTGTCTGTGTCTGTCTTTCTATCTGTCTCTATCTGTGTCTGTCTTTCTGTCTGTCTATCTGTCTCTATCTGTGTCTGTCTCTGTCTGTGTCTGTCTTTCTGTCTGTCTATCTGTGTCTATCTGTGTCTGTCTTTCTGTCTGTCTATCTGTCTCTTTCTGTCTGTCTATCTGTGTCTGTCTATCTGTCTCTATCTGTGTCTGTCTTTCTATCTGTCTCTGTCTCTGTCTGTGTCTGTCTTTCTATCTGTCTCTATCTGTGTCTGTCTTTCTGTCTGTCTATCTGTCTCTTTCTGTCTGTCTATCTGTGTCTGTCTATCTGTCTCTTTCTGTCTGTCTATCTGTGTCTGTCTATCTGTCTCTGTCTGTCTCTGTCTGTCTATCTGTGTCTGTCTATCTGTCTCTGTCTGTCTGTCTGTCTGTCTGTCTGTCTGTCTGTTTCTGTCTGTCATTACAGTATCTGTCTATCTCTCTGTCTGTCTCTATCTGTCTCTCTGGTTTTAATATACCTCATCTGCTTATGTTCTTTAGATTCAGTTCAAATGCAAATCTAACAAAAATCGAATGTTTTAAAAAAAAAAAATCTTTCTGTGACTTCATAATTCAATATTTGCCATGCACACTATACAGCACTTAATACATTTATGATTTTCATCTTTTCAAGTGTTCAAACACGCACCTGTCAATCAGGTTGTTATACTTCAGCTCTTGACATCTGCCTGTTGTTTCCTGCTCACACGTTCACTTTTACCCCCACTAACTCTCTCTCTCTCTCTCCACACCTGTGAATGTGTGTGTGTTCATCCGCGCAGTCGTGCGCCAGCCCTCTCAGCTGGAGGGTTACCTGGGGACGTGTGTCCTCCACGACAGTCCACGTGCCACCACGTTAGGTAGGTCACGTGACGCACCGCAACTATATTATACATGAGCGCATGTGCTCGAGTCCCGATGGCGGGAACACTAACTGCGTTAAAGAGCCGCGTGAGTGCGACGATCAGACCACGTCGGCTGCCACTGTAAAATTATATGCATTTATAATTTTTTTTTCTTTTGTTGTGGCACTAAATATTTGCCAAGTCAAATGTATTTGTCTAGCGTATTTAACAATACACATCGTTTCAAAGCAGCTTTACAGAAAATCGTGATGTTAATATTTATAATATCTTCATATCTTAGTCACATTTAGTATAATATAGGTACATTTTGCTATGATACAAGCTATTTGCTATATAGTATATTTCACCCTTTTTGAGTATACCGATAAAATTGGATGTGTATATATATATCCCACTTTATATTGAGCTGAGTGGTGATGAATGATAATAGAGCTGGGTGGTAATATAGTTTACATTTTGCAATGATATAAACAGTCATGCATTTGCTATATTTTTCACATAAGTATATGGATGTACTATATATATACAAATTTAAATGCATTTCTGTGCGATAATAGTCAACAAATCGCGCGGTTGATATTTGCTATATAGTGTATACCGCTTTAAGTGAGTGTATCCGGGTGAGGCCGGATGTACTTATTTTGCAATTGCCAGATGCCTCTTAACTTTTTATTTTGAAAGGTTTATTTTTTGGTTTTGATACTGCGACGAGAAATGTATCCGTCCACACTGAAAGCAAACATGCTTCTATGCGCACAGCCGATCAGAGCATACTTGATGTTTCGTATAAAGTTGTATAGAGTGGGATTTTGGGCCAATGAGATTATTATGGGCGGGGCTTGGAATGCATGATGCTACGGTACATTTACATGTATGCATTTCTTCGATTTAGTTCTTAATTGAGCTTCTTTTTTTTTCTTTTTTTTTTTTAAAGAGTTTACTGCTACAATTGAATGCAATTTTGCAACATTAATGCTGTTATTTTCCTGTTTATTACTGTGAAGCTGCTTTGTATTGTAAAAGGCGCTACATAAATAAACGTGGCTTGCGATTTGCATTGCATTCAAGTTCTACATTTATTCAGTTCATGCATTCCCTGCGAATCAGACCCACGACTTACCGTACTCTTTTATTTACAACACTTCAGGAATGCAAAGCTACGGCATAGTTACGCCAAGCTTGAACACTGCTAATGATTAAACGCACGTCTTGAATGCACTGCGACTGTTACCGGGTTGAGCGCGTCCCGCCATGCATCGCTTCACAAGTGGTCAGTGGTCAGCCGATCCCGCAGGATCTTTGGGAGTGTGTCGAGGCGTCTCTAGCGCAGCAGCGTTCCCATTCAGACCCAGCCGAGCCGTGGGGTTTTCCCTCCCTCCCCTCAGCACACATTCTCTTTCCCATTGTGCTCCTAATCCCAGCCTGCTTTGTGGTGAATTCCACAGGAGGGACTCCAGTGCTCAGTCTGTGTCTGCAAACGGGCCCTGCGAACGCTTTCTTCCAACCTTTTCAATTTGCGTGGAAAAGTGTGTGCCCCCCAGCAGTTTTCAACACCAAAAAACCGAACTGAGAGGCATACCGTAACATCAGAGCACAGGAATGAGGGGGATTATGGGAGAGCTTTGATTATTACCCGATTTTGTTTGTTTGTTTGTTTTTTTTCCTTCTCACTTTCCGCTGATATTGAAAAGAACAGCCGCGGCTTTGTGCTCGCTGTCAGTTAAGACACATGTTTGCGTCCTTGTGCTTATTGTGCGTATCTCTGGAGAGTTTCCATGCGCTTAATCGGGTTTTTATCTTCCTGTTGAAATATTTATATTTTGCTATGCTTTTTTTGCGCTCCATAAAATCCGTAAGATTGTGATGGAGTTGTGCGGCGCGTGTTAGTAGGTGACGGGCGTTGTGTTTCTCATTTTCTTTAAACTAATCTCTATCAGCTGACTTAATATATAATATTTATGTAAAGCACTTTGAACTGCATTTTTATGCTATATAAATAAAGTTGATTATTATTACCTGTTGCAAAAAGGTATAACACTTCAGTCCTTTGACGGTTTTTCAAAAATATTTTCTCACCTCATGTTAATTTATCCGTGGAAAATATAAAAGGAGAAATTACTAAATCTACATGCAGCTCTTTTTAGTACAACATCTCCGAAAAGCTTTAAAAATGGACAAATAAGCACACTAAAAGTAGAAAAGATGGGTTTTGGAATGGGATGATTATTTCTTTAAATTCATTTTAATTTTCCGATTTTGCAGCTTGTTTGGCTGTCACGCAAAACTTTTGATTAAAAAGAATCAGACAGCATCTGATGGCATGGACCGCATCTAATAGTCGGCTGTTTATAAGGCCGTGCTCTGGGCTTCCAGTGTAACACGCTCCGGTTATATTTAGACTTTCCCAAAATTTCATATTAGCCAGCTTGTGTACCTTGTTTTAGAATTAAGAGCATAAAGGACGATTCAAGTGTATGTCTCTCTGGCTCGGTCCATGTGAAGACACGTCCTGCTTTCGCCGAGTGCCCACACTGGCTTGTTGTTATTGCTCACATGATTTGGCCATGGAGATTATAAACTAATTTCTAGTGCTGCCAATTTATGCAGATACAGGTCACACACTGTGGCCCGTTATATCAGAGAGGTTGCACTGGGTTACTGGAGTAATGGCAGGCTGGAACGGGTTTGATTAGGATCGTTTAGTTTGAAACTGTTTGCTTTTTGACTTCAGGTCATGTCTAGCTCATTAGAAAAGTGTTTACTACTTGATACGGATTCATTTTGTGTTCGGCATAGGGACAATTAATCGTTTATTTTGAAAATATTAGCATGCTCAATTGTCCATTTAGGTGATATGCCCTATATATTTTTCTATTTTTAAATATTTTTTATTTAGTGTGCAGTCAGGGCAAAAGTATAAATACTTGGTGCCAAGTTGATACAAAAAACCCCCCGAATTTTTATGAAGATATAATACAATTTTTAATTGAAGTATCTATGTAAACAGTCTTAAGTGAATGTGAACAGGCAGGTTAAAAACATCTGATTTGTTTCAGAATAGACCTGCCGTTGTCTATTTTGTTGTTGATATGAATCAAACTACATCATATTGATAAGAAAATGAGAAAAGCACTTACCGTGCTCTCTATTAATGACTGTTTACATAGATGATAACTTGAAAAAAATATTTACTTAATGGAAAAAGGCTTTCACTACATGCCACTAATTTAATTTGTTCATGTTTATATTAATATGTAATTTTTTTTAAATGAAGAAGCAAGTTCAGTAGCTTGGAAATTTTTAAGTTTCGCTGTTATTAGGATCAATTACTGAAATGTTGTTATTGTGCGTGCGTGTGTGTGTGTGTATGTATGTGTGTGTGTGTGTGTGTGTATATATATATATATATATATATATATATATATATATATTATACAGTAGTCAACATTTGAAGTGGATCAAAACCTTTCACAGTTATACATGAATTTTGAACAATACCTGTTCTTGTCTTAGGACAACTTTGAACTTTTTGATCCACTTCAAATGTTGACGTGTGTGTGTGTGTGTGTGTGTGTGTGTACATGCATGCATGCATGCTTACACACAAATCTAATTTAACTTGAATCTTTAACTTTCAATTATCTCGTCAATAGTTGTCAGTTAAAGCATTCTGAACCCTGTGACACGCTTCCTCTTCTTTGTGTCCACCTTCAGCTGAGATGGACGGCCTGTCGGATCTTTCTCCCCCTGGAACGAACCACCTGAGCTTCAGTCAGCAGCCCATCCCGGGCAGCACAGCGGAGCAGCCCCCGTCCCCGGTGCCCCTGTCCCACAGCGCTCAGGCCCCCGCTCGAGCCCAGCTCCCCGGCCTGCACCCCGGCCTGGTGTCCACTCCCATCAGCCCCCAGCTGGTCAGTCAGCAGATGGTCATGGCTCAGATCCTCAACCAGCAGTACGCCGTCAACCGTCTCCTGGCGCAGCAGTCCCTGAGTCAGCAGTACCTCAACCACCCGCCCGTCAACCGCGCGCTCAACAAACCGCTGGACGGCGGCGGCGTGTCCTCCAACTCCGAGGTGTCCGTCGAGATCTACCAGTGGGTGAGAGACGAGCTGAAGAGGGCCGGCATCTCCCAGGCCGTGTTCGCACGCGTCGCCTTCAACAGGACGCAGGTACGCATCTATATGTGACATAATAAAAGCGAATTTTGAAAGAAAAGATGAACGTACTACATGGGTTGAGGATTATTGCAACAAGCATAGTTGTCGGTCTTATCCTCTCACATGCGCTCCAAAAAATACATAGGAAGCATTTTAATGCATCAGGGTGTTCTTCTGATGAAACAATTATTCCAGAAGGATTGCAGTGTTATGCTGCCCTCTAAGATGGAGACCATAATGCATTGTGACTAGCACAGTTTAACTAAAAATGTCCTGTTTTATCCAGTATGTGGATAAACTAATGACAGAAATCCTGTCTTGCACCCCAGCATATGTGTATATATATATATATATGGAAATAATTGAGAATTGGAAATTAATCTTTCTAGAATGCATAGAAAATAAAAATGATGTGAAAAGAATAGTATATTTTTTTTTATATAAAAGAATTATAAATAAAAATATATATATAATAATAAAATAATTATTTTTGTGTGAATATTACTTTAAAAATATGTAATACTATTGCTACGATAAAATGAAAATGTAGTGTTTAATAAACACATTTTTAAAAATCTACAACTAATATTTACATTTTCCAACATTAAGCCATTGAGAGTTTATTTTGGTGGCAAACCGCAGTGAGGCCTTAAAGTTGCTGCTTTGTTGCCAACAGGTTTTTAAACTTTTCTCGAATCAAATGTGGTGAAATGGTGAATTTTGCATCTGTAAATGGACGATATAAGCGACAGAAAACACCAGATCATGAGCTGCATGTGTGTAAACAAACACAGTGCCGCGCTTCGCTCTGAAACACGCAGCACATTCATTTATTTCATTGAATCGCAGCCTGTAGGAAGGGATGAGCGTATCGGATTTCCAACTTTATTTTGATATTTCAAATATCTCCTCCGGACATCACTTATGGTCACTATTGTACTATAGAGCGTCCCAGATGTGTGTTATATCAGTTAGGACGCCGTCTATGTAGGCAGTATCCACTAAGACAGGTCAGGTTTTGGAACGGAGCCATTAAGTATGCTGTTTTTGTAGATGCCTGTCAAATTATTTTGTTGATGATTATAAATGCTGAATCATATCGCCAGCCCCATACATCAGCTGTGACATGTTGGTGTGAAGCTTGCCACTACACGCTCTGAACATCATTAAAATTCACCAGGCCTTGCTAATATAGTGACAGCAGAGCGCTGATAGTTCGATGGTTTATCTTCTTTTGTTTTGGGATCAACACAAAGAGAACAATCGTCCAGGAAATGAGGGGTTATCAGGACAAAGAGCGAGCGAGCGCTTTTCTCTCACCTCATCTTTCAATCAAAAACTTTACTAACCATCAGCTTCCTGGAGTCGTGACTTCTGGTTTGCACGCCCGGGGTTTTGACCTTGTTTTTCGTCATTGCACGTAATCTGTTGACAACACTTATTAGCGGTGTTAGCATCACTATTATTATTATTGCTCTTACAAATTATTGCATTTTCCAGTCAAAACCTCATTCCTCATTGTTTGTGGTACGTTATTGTGCATGAGATACGCCTCAAATTGCAGTTTGAATCAGTGGTTTCACAACAGGCAAGAACTATAAAATATTTGGATGCAGAAAAGACTGTCATACATTTTTATTTATTTATTTTTACTGACGCAAGGCAAAGTAACCGCAGATTTATGGCTGATCATTATTTGAGTCTACCACTAGGAGTGGAAGTCATTTAAGGGTATTATATTAATATCTGACTCATAAGTTAATGTTTCGGTTTCTTTGTTTAGTTAATTGTTCTGTTTTTTCGACAGTTAACATTCCCTGCTGTTTATACATTTTTGGGTCTGTAAGGTTCGTTAATGTTTAAAGATTCTTCTGGCTGAATGTTTTTTATCATAAATATAGTAAAAACAGTAATATTGTGAAACATTAGTGCAATTTTAAAATAGCTGTTTTTCTATTGTAATATATTTTAAAACAACGTCATTATTGATGTTGAAAACGGATGTGTTTCTTGATATTTTTGTGGAACCGTGATACTTTTTTTATTTTTTATTATTTAATTAATTGATGAATATAAAGTTAAAAAAGATGAATGGAAAGTTCAAACAAACAGCATTTTTTAATTAAATCTTTCGAATCTCTTCTGTAACAAACATTAATTAAATTAACCAAAAGTGACAGTGTTTGTAAAGTATTAATTTATTAAAAAATAAAACTAAATGAAAATATATTCAATTAAATAAAACCGTCTATTGTGCAATTATAGCTCAGAATGAGTTTGGATTTAAGTTAAATAAATCAAGCGTCACTCAAAATATTAATGTACAAACTTTAACCGAAAGCATTTTTGTGAGGTTAAAACACAGTATCTGAATGACATTTCGAGGTAAAATACTCGCGATGTATCAATACTTGAAACCACCCAGAACATCCTATCAAATACTGGGAAAGTTATCAGACGAAGGCGGTTTTGCACTAGTTGTTATTAGTAAAATCCCACCCCTCGATTCTAACCGAAAGCCTTGACAACTGTCTGCCATCATCAGGTGAGACAAAGCGAGCCGTCCCTGGACGAGTGCCAGCAGTGTGTGTGTGTGTGTGTGTGTGTGTGTGTGTGGGAGACTGATGTTGAGACAGAGGGAAGATAATAGATAATGTCTCGTGACGTTCTGCATTAAACCTGCGACGACTTTGACGTCGCGTTCGAGCGATTGGCATCTATAGGAATCAGCGGCTGCGTCTTGACGGCCCTGTTGGCACACATTGGTTGCAACATGCATTTTCTTTTGTTTCCACAGAGCTCTTAAATATTTATTTGACATTCTTCTCTGCATTGAACGAGGGCTGCTTGTGGCGGCATGTCGGGGCGGCGTCTCAGACTCAGTGTTTATGCGGGTTTGGTGGCTCTTCTTAGAGATTATGGGGTTTTAATAACACTTTGATTGTGGCTGATAGTAACTGAACCTACACTTAGTGGTACTGATCAATCCTAACCGTTGCAAAAGTCCACTACTGCTCACCGAGGCTGCATTTATTTGATCAAAAATACAGTAAAATTCTGAAATATTATTAGAATTTAAAACAACCGTTTTCTATGTGAATATATAGTAAAGTGTATTTTATTCCTGTGATCAAATCTGAATTTTCAGCATCATTACTCCAGTCTTCAGTGTCACATGATCCTTCAGAAATCACTCTAATATGATGATTTTCTGCTCAAGAAATATTAATGATTATCTGTTGAAAACAGCTTCATATTTTTATTTTTTTCAGGATTATATGAATCGGGTGAACAGCATTATTTAATATAGAAACTTTTGTAACATTACAAATGTCTTTTACTGTCACTTCTGATCAATTTAATGCGGTATAGAAGTATTCATTAATACAATTAAATTACATTTCTCTTTTGTTAGTGGCTTTGAATTAAAGCATCTACTGAATGCACAAATGCAAATAAATGTATTTTTTTTAAATATATATATATACATTTAATGAATGGTAGGGTACTTTTTATAAAAGTCCTCTTGTGTTTGTATATAGTAAGCAGAAATTATGTTGCAGAAACTTGTAGTGGCTTTCAAGTAAGGTTTTACTCTTTTCAGGGACTGTGAGAAGAGTTTCATTCGATTCTGATTTGCAATCTATGTAGTTTTAATCACATTACTGTAGAATTGAACTTCTCTGTAAAGAAAGGCTTTGTAATGTCACATTTAAGTCATAAACTCCATTAAATGGTCAGCACTGCATGAGCATGTTTTACTGAAAAACACTTTCAACAGAAATCTCCAGTTCATTCCTTATAGGGACGTTCAGTTTGTGGAGTGACTAAGGTGGGCGGAGCTTAGCGACGGGTCAATAGCTTTGTCACGTATGGAGTGGAGAGAGTGTTTTAATTGTTGCTCTTGTGCTGATTGCTCTTTTCTAAGAGGACAATGCATTTATTTCTGTCTCTTGTTTTTTGTCTGGTTCTTCTAGGGTCTTCTCTCGGAGATTCTCAGAAAAGAGGAAGACCCCAAGACTGCATCTCAGTCACTCCTGGTGAATCTGCGAGCGATGCAGAACTTCCTCCAGTTGCCGGAAGCGGAGCGAGACCGGATCTACCAGGACGAGAGAGAGCGCAGTCTGACCGCAGCCTCTGCTATGGGTCCCGCGCCGCTCATCAGCACCCCTCCCTTACGCCCCGTACAGGTAACACACTCAACACAGTTCTCAGACAGGTCCTCTTTGTGCGATTAAAACGGTGCATGCATTTTGCCTTTTGATGCATGTTTTTATTTTTGCCTCGTTTTCCAGTAAAAAAAAATAAAATAAAAAAAAATATATATATATATATATTTATATATATACTTAAAACAAGAAAAAAACAATTAATTCAAGATATTATCTTACAGTAAAATGTATCTAAATGTATCTTGTTTTATGCATCAATCAAGCAGATTTACTGTAAATAGATTCTCTGAAAAAAAAAGCATAATTTTTATTTATTTTTTTTCTTTGCAATTTTTCTTAAGTAAATGTTGTTTTACGACCAAGACCAAGCTAAAATTCTGGTCCATTTTTTTTTTTCTTGTTTTCCAGTAAAAATATATTTGCATTCTTAAAACGAGATACATTTATTTGGATACATTTTACTTAGCAAAATCTGTAAGAAAAAATATATCTAGAATTCCCAATTGTTTTTCTTGTTCTATGCATAAATCAAACAGATTTACTGTTAATATATTCTAAGGCTTATTTAATTTTACTTTTAATTTAATTGTATATATGTACATATATATAATTATTATTATTATTATTATTTTTGTTTCTTGCCATTCTTCTTCTGAAGTAAATGTTGTTTTAAGGTGGTTATTTTTACTAGAAGACAAAGCAAAATTACCGATTCATTAACATGCACTGATAAATCATTCACAGTAAGACCATAAACGTGAATTAATAAAGTAAATGGGGTCATGTTGAGTTTAAATAGATTCTGTATTCTCTCTTATGTAAATGTAGGTGGAACTGAACACCCAGACTCTAATATTTAGCGTGCGCTCACTGACTAACATAATGAATGATTAGCTCAGGTATGCTTTTCATCAGTCATCGTCAGAGTATTTGCTTTTCGCAGTCCTGAGGACCCCCACTAACTGTTGGAAAAATGACTTTAAAGCTGCTCTGGGTAGTTTTGACATTGAAATACTCAAATGAAGAGCGTTTGAGAGTGTGCGACCAATGGAAGACAGGGGGAAACCTGTTTGGAAACGGTCATTATTTTTGCAGTTCTGTTTGGTGCTGCTAATGGCCTGGAAATGATGCACTGCAGCTTTAAATCAGTGTGTTGTAGTAATCTGTTGGTCAGGAGCTCACACATGACGGTAACCACAAGAACACCATTATAACCTCACACCGAACTCTTTATCTGCACCAATGCATTTGCGCTTAACTGCATGTCAGTCTCAGTTTGTAATAAATACAGAGTAAACAATGCAATTCCAGATTCTTTAGTGGTCAGCTATACTGCCCTATATTTGATTTGTTATTAATAGTGGTAAACAGCTGAACATATTTGACATTTTATATTTGCATATGTATATGCATTTAGCAGACGCTTTTATCAAAATCTTAAATGTGCTACACTTAAATTATGAGTATGGACTTGGTTATTGGTGAATACCGAAACTAAAGTAGAGATGCATTGATGTACTGATAATTTTGACAAAACAATTTTAGATTTGATTCTTTTAGCAGATGCTTTTATCCAACTATTATATGCCGTCGCTGTCGTGCGGAAACCTTGTGTCTCCAAAACCGCTACTATTCAGGAAATGGAAAAAACACAATTTCTTTTAATAATTAAACACTGTCAACGTTGTTAAACGTTGTCAAACTTGATATTGTGGCTTTTTTGTGTTGTCAGACACTTGTATGTGTCATTATATGATTAGCATTTAACCAAAATCAAGCTCAAATGGATTTACAAGGTTTCAGATAATTTTGGAAATTTGTGTTTTGTCCGTCGCTGGAACGGCATCATCTAAAGGGTGGATAGCGTTACGCTTTCATCAAATAACAGATTATAAAGTTTATTGTAGCTTTGTGTGCGCTCAGTTTTTTCTGTCCTTTGGCCAAAATCTCATGTTATTAAAGGACAAGCTGTTTAAGACAAGACTGGCTATGACTCGACGACACGTTCAACTAAGACACCCTTTGCTCCTCAAATACATAAAACATTAGCCTATATATATATATATATATATATATGTGTTTCTTAAATAAAACGCTGCACCTAAAGAACCAGTACTTTATTTATCATTGCATTGCAAACAAGCAGAGACGTGTGCACTTCATTCATGATAGAGGCGGGTGGAGTTATGAGGTTTGACTGACAGTTTGAGGAGCCAATGGAATTACAGGGTTTAGTCACAAGCTCTTTTTAATACTTTTCATTAGTTAAATATTTATAAAACCCACTGACAGACATAAAGGGTGACGAATAGTAATGATTTATGAAAAAAAAAAACATTACGAAATAAGGAGATGCTATGCTACCATTAAGTTATGAGTGTGCACTTTTTAGTTATTTGGGAGTACCATAACAAAAGTATCGGTACATAAATGCATATACTTTGGAGGAAACATTTTTACATTTTATGCATTTAGCAGATGCTTTAATCCAAATATCAAATAGCTACCCTTAAATTATGAGTATGCATTGTAAGTGTTTTTACAGTTATTAGTGTGTACCTAAACAAACAAAAGCATCAGTACATCAATGCATCTACGAGATCTTTCGTGCACTAAACGTTTCCTGCAAAGCGTTTCCGATCTCAGAGCTCTCCACGCAGGGCAGGGAAGGTATGCAGAACGCTCTCCTTCAAATGCAGTTGAGTGTGTCTCAATGGATCGAACACAAAGCCTTCCTGTGTGTGATGGACTGAGGAGGGTCTTTTATACAGGAGAAAACTCCCGCACACACACACACACACACACACACACACAGAATGTGTAAAGACCGAAATGTCATCAGTGCTCACTCAACTGTGCACGCATTTGTGTGTGCGCTTGCGTGCATCATGTCCGTGTGTGTGTGTGCGAACCAGATGCTGCTTTCCTGTTCAGATCCCATTATCAGACGGTTCTGTAACCTGATTATTCAGCAACTGCGCCTGATTCGTCAGCCTTGTACAGCGCTCGGTAAAAGTCTCCATTATCTGATGATATTTGGACAAATTGGTGAAATTTTTAATGAAAGGGCATATCGATACACACATATAATGGCTGTGTTCCAATAGTGTGCTACATAGGCAGCATCCTAACCAAACCTCATTAGTAACTGATTAGAAACACTAAACAAGAAAAAGCTTGCAGGAAGTTCGACTCTTTCATTCCAGTAGAGTTTGGTGATGTTAGTAAGTTGCGAAGATCTTGCTACTGTAATAAGCATAATGCACATGTGAATGTTAGGTATAATTTATTTAAATTGAATGCAATTATATTAGACTATTGGGTAACACTTTACAATAAGGTTCAACATTAGTTAATGTATTATAACAATGGCCAATACATTAGTTACAGTATTTATTAATCTTTGTTAATGTTAGTTCACATGCATTAACTAATGTTGACAAATAGATTTTAATAATGCATTAGTAAATGTTGAAAATAATATTAACTAACATTAATTAAATGTATTAATCAAAGTATTGTTCATTGCTAGTTCATGTTAACTAAGGTAGTTAACTAATGAACCTTATTGTAAAGTGTTACCGACTATTAGTACTTTTCAGTGTTGAATTAATTTAATATTATAAATAGTACGCCTACCTAACTTGAACATGACGCCTTTATATGCATGTTTAGCTGAACATGCCATTGATCAGATAACGTTTTGCCCATCATTGGCTGTTTTGCATAAGAAATGGAGGATAGAGGGAAGTGTGTTGATGCAGGGCAGCTTGATGCTGACAGATATGAGTGAGATGTTTGCAGGATTGCTGTAAATCAGCAGGGTGGCACGTCTCGCAGCGCTGCAAGGCTTTTATGACGCCCATAAAAACAGATGTGAAGGTATGTTTCCCACATACGTTAATGGATCGTCAGACAGTGTGTGCAAGTTTGCGCACGCTCGTTCCTTTATAATTAGATATGGTCACAAAATAGCTGAAGCTAGACACTGATGCTTCACATGTAAATGACTGTTGTTGGTGCCGTTGACAGGCTCTTCAGTTTGGAGGCCCTTCATATTTAAAAAGAAAAGAAAAAAAAGTTATAGATATCTTTGCAAACTGCAGAAATCATTTGTCACAGGGTGTGCTACTGTGATACGAGTCTGATCTAGAGCAATCTAAGCATTCTGATGAAATGTTGTGTGTGTGTGCGTGCGTGCATGTGTGTGGGTGGGTTCGGTTCAAGTAGACTTTACTTACATCATAGCAACAAAATGTCCCCACAAAGATGGCAATATCCGAAATCCTCGTGTGGATATTTTTGGTCCCCCTGAGAAAAACAGCTTATAAATCATAAATGATGTGCAGTTTAAAAATCATTGTTTATGGAAATTCCCCATAAAACATGGAAACCCAACGTGTGTGTGTGTGTCTTCACAGCCCAGAAGAGAGGAGTGTAATAATGTGAGACCAGAAGACTGGAATCCCAGAATTCCAGTGGGCATCTCTCCTGTGAGTGCACATATGGTACATTGTTTTTGAAAAAGTGAAGCATGATTTTTGTCCTTGATTATAAACCTACATTTACAGTATGTGTATATCTATTATCAACATATCAATTTGGATGCATTAAATTGATCACAAGTTAAAATAGGCATTTATAATGTTACAAAAGATTCTATTTAAAAAAAAAATACCATTCTTTTGAACATTCTGTTAATCAATGAATCCTAAAAAAAATCATGATCGATATTGAAAACAATTGTGCTGCTTCAGCTTTGAAAATTCAGCTTTGCATTACAGGAATAAATTACATTTTAAGATATATTAAAAAAGCAAGCAGTTATTTTTAACGGTAATAACATTTCACAATACTCCTGTTTTTACTGTATTTTTGATCAAATAAATGCAGCCCTGCTGAGCAGAAAAAAACGTGCGTGTTTATATATATATGCGTGTATGTATATAGGATATATTTATGTATTTTTTATTTTTTTAATATATTTGATTTTTATATATATATATATATATATATATATATATAATAGAAGAATATATTTAATATAATTTTTACTTTTTCGGCGTAATTTGATAGGTGGACTAAAAATGAAGTCTTTTTTTTCTTCAGGTCAAGCCCAACCCTCTGACCTCTGAGTGGAATGGTAAATCCGAGAGTTGCGTGTTAAACATCAACTCCTCCATCTACGACGAGATCCAGCAGGAGATGAAGAGGGCCAAAGTGTCCCAGGCCATGTTCGCCAAGGTCGCCGCCTCCAAGAGCCAGGTAGAGCTCAAACCTCGCACACACACACACACTTTCACTAGCCTGTCATGCTTCAATCGCTCGCCTGGTTGACAAAACATGTCAAACACTTTCTGTGTACAGTCTAAAGAAAGCCCAGATAGCAGGATAAAAGTGTAAAAGGAGAGCTTTGTTAAGCCTCGCACTCGCAATGACTTGCGCCGCTTTATTGTGGGTTTGCGAACAGCAGACAGCGTTGCAACATAAAACAAATGTGTTTATATAATTCAGCTGTGCAACGACCACACCGTTATCTCACATAGCGAACAGCCTTCTGCTGAATACAGGCCTCTGTGAGAGACATTACCGTCTGTTTTAGCCTATTAAAACTAATTAAAGAAACGCACGGCGAGCCCCATTATTAAAGGTTTCACATATCTATGTGCACACTTAAAGATTTTCACAATTACATCTGATGTGGGGGGAAAACGCGAATAAAAGCTCTAAATTATCTGGAAATATCAGCAGGTTTTTGCTGATTGCACTGATTATGGTGCCAGATACTTTTGTTTCACCAAATTACAGTTTGATGCACAAACCACTGTTTTTGTCGAAGGGAGTTCAAAGCCGAGAAGGGTGGAGGAGAGAAAAGACAAACCGGGGCATTTATTCCAGTAAGATTGTGGTATAAAGTGCTGGTTTGAGAGAAAAGAGCCCCCTCTCTGTGTCTCTCTCTCCAGCCCTGCCTGAGCCTGTGTGCTTCATTCATGGCTGGTGTGAATGTGAATTGAGCAGCAGATAAGAACTGTGCTAATTACGCAGCTGAGAAAGGGGCCTGGGAGAGCACTTATCTCCGGCTCCATCTCGTAATGTGCGCTCCCCGGGCAGCTGGTCCCCCTCCTTCCCGTTCCCAACCCCCCCCACGGGGCCGACGGCTCAATGACCGGCCGGTGCCGAGTGCCGATGCCGAACGCGTCGGAATGATGCCGTGTGCGAGACGAGTGTGATGCCGGTCTCGGTGTCGTAATTAGCACTGGGAAACTTGAAATTTGGGCGTGTCATTTAAAGAATCATGGATTGGTTTTGGGCAGAATTACAAAAAAAAAATGTTTTATGCTGATTGGTACGATTTTGTGATCATTCTTCCTTGAAAATATGCAACAGGTTGAAACTACGTTTCCCATCATTCTCTGTAGATGCACATGAATGCTAAAATGTACAGATAAAGTTAGGAAAACAACAGGAGTGCAGTGACATGAAATGCAAAAAGTGCTGGCCTTTAATGTGCATTTTTATGCGACATAAGATTGTATTTAAAATGCTTTGTTTTTTTTGATTGAAGTCGAATTTATGATTTCTGAAATGCGTTGGAGGACAAACTGGGTAACACTTTAAAATAAGGTCTCATTAGTTAGTGTCATTAACTCTCAATGAGCTTGTTACAGTATTTATTAATCTTTGTTGTCATTTAACAACTGCGCATTGTTAGTTCATGGTACAGGGTTGTATATTTTCTGCGATGTGGGAAAACAGACGGAATTGCAGAATCCGGTTATAAAAATGGAATTTAGAGTTTAATGAGAAAAATGGAATTTAGAGTTTGGAATGTCACGGAATTTTGAAAAATGGTTGAATAAATCAAAAGTATGGCTGTAAACTTAATCAAATCACGATCTGGACTAGTGTCTGTGAATATTAAAGCTTGAAAAGACTGCTATTGAGACTAAAAAATTCTAATATATTTGACATAAATATTTACAAAAAGTATGATTTTTTTTTAAGTTTTGTGGATGTTATTTACTACTATCATTAAATCGTGATATCGTCTGCATTATATCTTCTGCAATTTTAGATATAGACAATGCCATTGCAGACTGAATTATTATGTATGCATGATCTGCATGTCTCAGTTGTGTCCACTACACTTATTTGGGGAAGAATAAAACAGGCCCTGATGTCAGCTCGGGTCCATTAAATATGAACGAACACAACTTTTTATTTGAAACATCTATCAGTAAATGTTGAAATGAACAAATTAAGAAAGTATTTTTCACTGTTAATTCGTGTTATCTAAGGTTGTGTTCACACTCGGCGTGTGTTTGGTTGGATTAAAATCAACTCTGGTGCGATTGCTCTGTTAGTGCGGTTGGTTTGATTAAGTGTGAACGCTGCCACCTGAACCCTGGTGCCACCAAACACACGGACCGAGACCCACCTGTTCTGCGGTTCGAATGAAATATGAACACAACACGGACCAAAGACATGTAAACGAATCAAAAACAGGACATGATGTCAGAAGATGCGCCCCTAAAAAGGACAGATGGTCAAGCATACCTGATTTTTTTTCTCGTCATAGTCGAGATGTTGCCCGTCACAGTTTAGTACCGGCGTCAGAACCGCGTCTCCTCACTGCAGATCTTCTTTTGCTCTACGTTGCCACTATTTTGACTCCTTTACACATTTATCTCTTCACGAGTTCTCAGCTGGTCAAAATGCCATCATATGTAGCGACACGCATACAACGAGCGCATTTAGTCCATAACACAGCATTGTTTTTGATGTTCGTAAGTTCTGTCGCAAAATACTCATAATAAAAGGCTACCAATCAGGTTGTGAACACATCCCTGTGCCTTTAAGGTTCGGTGTAAAATGACAATGTGAACGCTAAGCAGACCAGGACTAAATGTTTTTTTCTTTGGTCCGCTAACCGAACTTCAAGTCTGAACCATAGACTGTAAAAAAATATTAACGTAGTGTGCGTGACGTCACCCGTAGTATTTCTAAAGAGCATTTTTGAGCCCAAAGTGGGCGGAGCCGGCCGTCGCCATCTTGGCAGCGTCACTCCCGGATAAACGAAAATTGGCAGAGGCGGATTAGCTGAGGTGACGTGACGCTAACAGACGGCTAGTAGTGACATCAGCGGCAATCCACCTGTCACTCAAGTGGCCACGCCCTTAATTATGCAGAACTTTAAGACTTAATATAATTTAAACGGATGAGTTATAAAAAAAATCACCCCGTTACAGTCGTCATGAAGGGCAAAATTAGCTATATAGACCAAAACCACTTTTTGCACCAGGCTATAAACACATATTTTTCTGCTGTAAAGTTTTGGAGCCTGTCTCTAGTGGCCAGTCGATGAATTGCAGTTTAAGTCACACTTGGATTCAAGAGACCGGAAGGTATATATATTAGGGCTGACTTCTAATAGTCGAGGATTCGACGATTCGATTCGGAGAGGTCTGATTCGACTATGAACCTCATAGTCGAACAGTAGGGAAGTGTTATGTAACCAATAGGGGTGTGACGGTTATCATATAACCATGAGACCGACAGTGTCATTAGAACTCCATAACCGCCAAAACCGTGCTATTAAAATATTTTTTACAAAAAAAATTTATCATAGAGAATGTTTAAATACTAATATCAGCTTACGAGGGAAACGGAGGCGGAGTTAGTGGTGGTTCGGAGGCTGAGTGCTGGAGATCATTCGGGAGAGGTCTGTGCACCTTCACCGATCAGAACGCGCGCTGACACGGAGAAAGCCTTGTTTATACCAGACGCGTCCGCACGAGAGCGAAGGTGCGCATGGCAAAAAATGACGCGTTGGGTGTGCAAGACCGGCAAGACCCCATTTCGCTTGGCTGTGTGCACGGCTTTTTTTGTAACTGCGCGCGCGACACCGCATCCGAGGATGAACGGCTTCAAGCCGAATCTGCTCGAGCATGTACGTCTCACCGACCGCACCGGCAACCAGTTTGCGCGTCTAAATTGCAAAGTTCATTGCAAAGTTTTTTTGTTAAGGTTTTGTTTACTGTGTGTGATTTATTTAAAACAAAGCTTTTTTTGTTGTTGTTAAGGATTCATTTAATGGAAAGCACATTCACTTCTAGTTGTCTTGCTGTTCATTTTAAACGTAGAGCGAGTTGTCCTATAAGAGACGAACAGTTATTCAACCGAACGTCTAGCTGCTATCTAAAAAAATAAATAAAAAAAAGGTTCGACTATCAGTCGACTACGGCAAAATCTAACGAATCAGATTCGACTATGAAAATCCTTCGTCGAAAACAGCCCTAATATATATATATAGTAATAAACTATATTACCCTAATATAGTAAACAGTTGGTGGTCAGACTTTGCAATACGGTTCCATTTGTGTTTGTTTTGTTTGTTGGTCCTGGACGGCGTGTCCTGCGAGACGTTGTGCCGTATGGTTATGGTTATCTTGCGTGCGGTGGCGGATTCATTCAGTGCAGGAATCCTCTGCCGAATCGGAGGTAGCTCTATCCACAGCACACGCTAGAGATCTGGCACCGGATTCGGGTTTGGCTTCCGACGCCACGGGGCTCCAGAACCGGCCCAGATCTAACCTCCATGAGAGCGCTCGTCCCCTGGGCTTTAAAAGCCGTAAACACTAGTTTGAGGGGGTTAAAGAGAACCGTCGCGTGTGTGTGTGTGAGCGTGTGTACCTGCTTACTCATGTAGCTGCGTGTACTGTGTGTGTGTGTGTGTGCTGTTTACTGGGGGATGGGCACTGGATCGGAGCCATGCCGTCCCCCTCTCTGGGCACACATCCATACAGGACGAGAGTGCCAGGCTTTATCTATTTGGTGGCACTTTCATATTCCGAGTAGCATTTCAATTAATTTCTCCTCCTGCACCACAGAAAAACCATCGCTTTTGCAGCCTGTAGACTGGAAAAGAAAAGCATAAACTGTCCATTTGTGCGCTCGACGTTCAGCGCAGTGTTCGAGAAATCCTGATGTTTTGGAGGTGAATGCTCCTCCTTTTCTTCTTCAGTGCAGGATAGTTTCACCTGGATTGCTGTGCAAATGTCATTTTTATGCAAGGTATCATTCATATGGTGCATATAACGAAGTTAATGAAGTGTTGATCTCTATCGCTTTCTTACATAATATAATTTATTTCTGAGGCTATTTACAGTATTGTTGAAAAGTTGGTTCTGATTTATTGATTCAAATATACATTAAAATTCTGAAATATTATTATAATTTAAAATGGCAGTTTTCTATGTGAATATACAGTAAAGTGTATTTTATTCCTGTGATCAAAGCTGTATTTTCAGGATCATTACTCCAGTCTTCAGTGTCACATGATCCTTCAGAAATCACTCTAATATGATGATCTGATGCTCAAGAAACATTTATGATTATTATCAGTGTTGAAAACCGTTGTGCTGCTGCTTCATATTTTTGTGGAAACTGCTAAAAAAAATTCAGGATTCTTTGATGAATGTTGAGTTCAAAAGAACAGAATTCATTAGAAATAGACATTTTTTGTTACATTATAAATGTCTTCTTTACTGTTACTTTTGATCAATTGAATTCTTGCTGAATAAAAGTAGCTATTTCTTGCAAACTAATTGGTTTTGATTGGGAGTGTAAAATGGAGAAAGTTTATTCAAAATGATGAATACAAATATTTAACATATAATTTGGCATAACATGTATTGATGAATCATTCACAGTAAGACCAGGAACGTGCGTTACGTAAACGAGGGCAGTTTTGGTTTCATTCTGACTTTGAATACGTAGGTTTAGAGATCTGTTCAAATCCCTGACTATGAGCAATAGTAGTAGTGACGTATGACTTAGCAAACACCACTAATACAGACATGACCGCGCTCAACTGGCATTCAGAGAGAATAGGCAGAGAAGAAGGGCATTATGGGAGTTGTGCTGACACCCTCTGATGCTGAATACAGTCGCGGACTCGCGGCCCCTGTTGTCAGATGACAAGCCCTTCAGAACCCAGAGCCATTCCCTCAGAATGACCTGTCTCTCTCTCTCTCTCTCTCTCTCTCTCTCTGTCTGCCTGGGTGTCTCTCTCTTTCTCTCTCTCTCTCTCTGTCTGCCTCGATGTCTCTCGCTCTCCTGGAAGAGGCTGTGGTAATTAGCAGGGCTCTAATGAGACAGAATGTCAGTGATCTGCCGCAGTACAGGGGGGCAGGCGATAGGCCGGTGTGTGTGTGTGTGTGTGTGTGTGTGAAGGGGGGTAGAGGAGGCTGTGCCATCTGTCACTGAGCGCCTGGCTCGCTGCTCTCGAGGGGGGCAACAGTGGGTCGCGAAAAGAGAGATATTAAAATGTGCAGGATAGACAGTGTATATCAATACAAAATTGTAATTGTAATTTTAGCTGGTGTTTGCCCGATATATCGTCCGTTTGCAGATATCTGGCTATTTTGAGATCATAACCATGGCTTGTGGATTGATTAACAGATTCGGTATGTCCCCCTCATGCTGTTTTCACTGCTTTGCCAACATCATAAGTTAACCTCAGCATTTATTAAGCATTCTAATGATAACATTTTTGAAAAGTTTTTGATTTTAATATTGAGTGTTTTTTTTGCCATTTTATAATGTACTATTTATTTATTTATTTATTTAAAAAAATTACAGTATGTTTATATATTTTACTTTTTAAAGTGTAAGTAAATAAATAAATAAAACATTATAAAATGGCTAAAATATTTTTTTTATTTACTTAATTATTTTATTTATTTGATATCTTCCATTTTATTTCCTGGTTTAAATAAAAAAAAACAGTTTTATACACTTGCATTATACATTTTAGCAGGATTTAATTGGCTACCATTAAATTCGATTTTGCATAAGTTTTTCTGTGTATGTGTATGTGTGTGTATTAGGGCTGTAGTCAACCAAAGAAATCCTTAGTCGACCAAAGTCCTGTCCTGCGCAACGATCCGTCAACTAAAAATAAATAAATAAATAAGCGATGTTTTGCATTTTGATTGAACATTTATTAAACAATTGTCATGGAGCATTTATAAAACAACAACGAAAAAACATCAATAATACATAAAACTATAATAATAATACAATTATTTGAAAATTAAGTGATTTTTTTAACTGCAAAGTGAGGAGCTCTGTCCTCGGTCTATAGTGACAGTCACAATCACGCACCTGACCACACCACACGCTACAAAACATATAACTGCTAAAACTGCCAAATAATGAAAAATCCTAACAAAAGCTCTCGTTTATACAGGCTGTATATTCTTCTTTACTTTCAAAGCTATGGGTTAACTTTTGTCCAGCCGATCTAGGCGTTTTAAAACAAACACACAAAAAACCCAAATACTAAAAAATAATCCTAATAATAATAGGCTGTATAGTAGGAAGGGATATAGGTTTATTTTCGTTTTGTTACATTATTTAGGCTATTTTCAAACGCGTCAAGTGTACAAATAAAAACAAAAACATAAGAAAACACAATCTATTGAGTCGGCATGATAAAGCCGTTAAAGGGCCTGCTCACATATAGCATCTTTTGCGCGCTCAAGTTCGTTATTTCAAATCTAGGCGCGGTATGCGCGCTCATAATGGAAGCGACACGCTCGTTTTTTCCAAGCGCGTCCGCGCCGCAGCAGCAGTGCAGCCACAGGTGCGGTTCCCGAGTGTTCAGCGTGGTGCGCTAAACTGGCGCTGTTACAAAATAGCCTAAATTACAGCATTTAAAGTTGGGGATAAAACAAAGGCTAATTATATTTAGAATACAGTAATATATAACTGCTTATAAAGGAATAAATATCAAGGAGTAAATCAATGAAAATGTATTTCAATTGGTAAAAAAATAAAAAAAATAATGCAACTGGTCGACCAATGAGAATGTCAGTCGACCAAGACGGCATCGACCGATTAGTCGACTAAACGACTAAAGTTGACAGCCCTAGTGTGTGTGTGTGTGTGTATATATATGTATGCATGTATGTGTGTGTGTGTGTATATATATATATATATATATATATATATATATATATATATATATATATATATATATATATATATATATATATATATATATATATATATATATATATATATTAGGGGTGTAACGGTTCACAAAATTCACGGTTCGGTTCGGTACGTTTTCGATACAGCAAAAACAAAGAAATGGCAGAGAAATTTCCTTGATTTAATTTTTTTTAATATATTTTTATTAAAACTAACATCATAAAGTATGATATTTTTTTTACTTTGAGCAATGATGGAGCTATACTTGCCTTTTCTTAAGAGCATATAAAAAAAACAGCTCCTTGGACAAAATGAAATGTAATATTGTAGTAGTTATAAACAAAGGTTTATTTTAGTTCAGATTAACATTTGATAAAACCGACGTAATTTTACTTGAAAGGATTATAGCCACTATCCCTGCCAAACTTCCATGGTTACAGTTAGTAGTGTTACTACAGTAAACCCATGGTGAATGTTGCTGATCTGTGGACACTGAAGAGTTCATTCATGGCACAATGTTTCTTCCTGGTTTCCACGTCAGCGCTGTTTGATCCGTTAATAACGGAGAAATGTGAATGTTTCTCACTAGATCTCGCAGCGATGTTATTACTTCAGTGGCGAATTCAAATGCTTTCTTTACTGGATTCCTCTGTGTAGTGACAGTGCTGATGATTAAGATCGGCTCGCGCTGCATTGGTCCAAACTGATAAACGGTCCGTCAACCACACAATAACGAGCAGCTCAGTTTCGTTCCGCTTGCATTACATTTGCCATTTGATGTTGGGCAATGTTGTGGTCACGCCAGCGTCTCTTACATTATGAGCGCGCTTGCGACGCGCCTATATTTGAAATAACGAAATTTTGGTCGGCAGGAAAAATGGTCCAACGAACCATTCGGTTTAAAAATGCGTACCGAAAACCGAACCGAAAGCCTCGTACCGAACGGTTCAATACGAGTGTATCGTTACACCCCTAATATATATATATATATATATATATATATATATATATATATATATATATATATATATTATACATACACATACATATACATACATATACATATACATATACATATACATACACATATGTACATATACATACATACATACATACTACATACACATACACATACACATACATATACATATACATATACATATACATATACATATACATACATACACACACACACATACACATACACATACACATACATACACATACATACATATACAGTCTTTCTCTTCCCGGAAATCGACAGGCAATATTGATGACATCATCCTGCACTCAGGGGTTTGTACAGTGAATTGAGACTGAGACTTTTCCTGCAAATCATAGTTCAATGCTGCGATGTAAACTAAAGAATATGGACCCTTTTCACATTTCAGGGGTTCATAGAATCGATATAGTCGTCATAGTACAGTAGGTTCAGCTTCTATAGTGGTGAACTAAAAAAGTTTTGTTTATTTTTTTACAGGAACAGGAAAACATTTTCTTTCCTGTTTGCTCCGATAGCATTAAGACAAAATTCAGGATAGTGTTTTTATGACTTTTATCCCTCCAAAAGAGGGATATTAGCAGAAAGAGAGGGCAGATGTAAATGTATCAACTGTGTTTACTTTCATTAAGGCACGAGAACCCAAAGCCGGATGCAAATGAAATTACGCTCCTATAGGGAAGATCGGTCCTCCCTCTTCCTGTGCTACCGGCCGGCCCCTATGATTTCACCGAGAATATATATTTTTCATTATCGTGCTTCATTTTGAAGAGTGGTTTGTTTACGGTTATGAATTCGCTGTCTCCCAGGGGCGTGTGTGAGGCAGATGGGCTTCGGAGAGCGGAATCAGGGCCATGACTGTTTATTAATTGATTTATTTATTTATCTGGCTGCCTGGTTATTAGGTTGCCTGGGAAACAGCTGCAGTTCCGCTGTATTATTAAAGACACAATATTCGTGAACCAGAGACCAGATGTCTGGGAAATTAATTTCGCGTCTGATTTATCGCAGCGCTCTCTTCCAAACGAACCTTTTTCCTTGTCGTTTAACGGATTGGGTTCTTGTTCCTGTTGCGGTGACCAGCGTCATGTCTTTCTCTTGCTTGTTCTCCGTCTGTTAGCTCTCTGTCTCTCTCTCTCTCTCTCTCTCTCTCTCTCTCTCTCTCTCTCTCTCTCTCTCTCTGCATGTAAGGTAGTGTTAGAGGTGGCCCGGTTTCTCTCGTTCTCCTCTGTCAGACCACACAGGGCTTGTTCTGAGGCCCATTCTCGCTAATCTGATCAGGCAGGCAAATACGCCGGGAAAAGCGGCTTTAATGATCCCCCTAATTACCTCAAGTCAATACCAACTGTATTATTAGACTCCGGGAAAATATTCCATTAGGGTCCCCCCCGTGGGACTCCCCGCACGTAGCGATGTCACGCGCCGCGCGCCCCCATGCTTGTAATTAATTTTATTTACACACGCAGGAATGCACAAGGTCGCACCTGCAGCCCGGAGCCGCCTCGCCCGGCCCCCGACTCGCCCGCTTAATCAGATCTGTCATAATTACCATTCTGCATGCTTCTGACACACGCTGAGAAATATTTCAATTTAACTGCAGCCAATGGCAGCGTCAGAAAGCCTTCGCCCACGGCACACAGAGGCGGACCGGACCTGCTCTCGTTTCCCTGCTCTTCTCTCTCCCTTCTTGTGTTCTGCATCCTTTTGGACATGTATCGTCCCATATATGTCCATTTGTTGCCAATGGCCGAACAAGTTTGGCACTTTTACTCACCATTTTAACCACAATAGACATTGATGAGAACAAGCCCCCTCCAACACTTATAATATAAATGGGCAAAATGTCCCAGCATTATTTGATATCTTTGATGCGCTTCATTACGCTCCGCTTGGTTTGATGTTAGGATGTCAAAGTTTAAAAAGTTGTTGCTTGTTCTGTCTCTGCGGTCTAACAGCGCTCGTCAATGTCAAATGAGATGATGGCCAATCAGGTCAAAGAAGGCGGGGCTTGCTGTTCACAAAACACGAATGCGAATAGTTTAAAGAGTTAAAGAATGCGTGAATAATAGCATATTTAATATTTGACAGCTGATTTACGATAGAAATGTTAAACGACTGACAGGGATGTCCAGCGACGCAAATTGCTTGACTTTTTTTTTTTTTTAAATGAAATTTTGACTTTTTGATTTGAAAACGTTTTGCGTTTTTGACATGCACACATTCATTCTTATTTGTGTGTGCAATATTTTCAACTATTTGCAAATAGTTAATTCACACTCCCACAATTAGACCTGGAGCTTCTTTTACCGTTCCGGTTTCTTTTTTCCTTAAGTCCCTTTTAATCCTTTAATTATTTAATTAATTGTAGTTTGTAAAATTATGATAACAATTATCCATACAACTTGTGAATTTCATTTAATGTCTTCTAAAGTCATCTGATGATTTTAGAAAAATCATTTAATTTAAACGTATACATTGCTATAATTACAGGACATATCACAGACTGTAATGTAGCCTATATTTTACATGTTCATTTCTGTGGTTAACATTTTCTGTTCAACATGTTACAAATATTTAACGTAATTAACGCAGCATCCATTTTTCCGTGGCATTCTTTGGCTCGCTGTACAGTATACGATGGCTCTATCTGGGTTTCACTCCCCACAGCGGCCGATGGTCTGTGTGTAGGCCTATCCTAGGATCCGCCAATCATTCATTCAAGGGCTTTTAAACCATGTAAGCGCAATAAGAAGCAAAAGAGAACGCAATCACACACACCAAAAACGTGCGCGCAGAAAGCCGTTTTTGGCAAGTAGCCTCGTCTTATCTGTTTTTTCCCAGACTTTTTAAATCATTGTGTTTGAGATCGTGAGGTCAGTTCTTAAAGTGACAGCAGCCTAATAAACCTACTACCGTTTTTCATTTAATTTTAATCAAACAACAAAATGCAAAGAGAAAATCACTCACTGCTCTCCACTGAATAACTTTTGCAGCTTTAAGAAGGATCAATCTATACATTTCATTTATTAAACTCTCTCTCTCTCTCTCTCTTCTCTCTCTCTCTCTCTCTCTCTCTCTCTCTCTCTCTCTCTATATATATATATATATATATATATATATATATATAAATAACACTGTTAAGTTGCTAACAGCTATAATTACTGGTTTTATCCTTAGAAATTGAGAGAAAAAATATTTTAAGAGAGACATGGGTAGCAGTATTGGCATCAGTGATGCTGCCTTCATTAGTACTTAGTAAAACGATTAAATGTGAAATTATATATTTCAATATAAAATACAAAATGTAATGTTAGTGCTGGAAAATGTGTTTAAATAATATTTTTTTTAATCAAATGACTACTTTAATACAATGCCACTGTATATGTATATGTATAAAACTCGGTCGACCTCTGTGACCCTCGATGATCCTGCGCTATATTTGACCAACGTAAAGCAATTGAAGTTCCTCAGACGCTTCAAAAGCTTGATATATTTTTGCTGTTTTAAAGCAAACTTGTACATTAATTAATTAAGAGTGCTGTTGGAGCTGACATGTACAATTTGCAGGTTTTATGCAGTTTTAATCTATAATTCAATAAGATCAGGCATGATTTATCTGCTTAATTACTCTCTGATATTAGCAATTAAACTCCAGCTTTGAATTAAATCTCAATCACACGCTTATAATTGATGGACTAGCGTTTTCTCATAGGTTGCTTGTGTGTCGAGGGCTCCTTCAGGCTCGCTGCTCTTTGTTTGAATTGATGCAATCAACCTGGGTCTGTTTTTGTGTGTTTGTTTGTTTTCCTTCAGGTTTCTTGAAAATGTTGACCTAGTTACGGGCCACCAGATAAGACAGGTCCTGCTTTTTCCTTGCAAATGTTTCGTAGACAAACTTATTGACATTATATTTTCAGTGGTTTTTGGGTACAGTTGTTTGAGGTTAGTTTCTGCATAATGCATCGTATAGATATTAATAATGTGCATTTTATATCTTTTCATAAATAATTGCACGCAAAGTTAAATGCATTGTAATAGTTACGGATTCCTTGTTACATCTGAAGTTGTTTGTTTGTAATGTGATTTTATGCATTATGCTTTCTAAAGGTGTGTTCAATGAATAGATACGTGCTTTAATGTATTCATGTAGACCATACAATGCATTACAAGGCATAACTATTGCATTCAAATAATGCATTATACATAAAGGTTTTAAGTAAAGTCTTTCAGATTTTCTGAATGCGCACACAAAATTTACAATAAAACATTGACACTTTCAATATTTCCAATGCAATGACTAGAAAGTTATCAAGATTGTAACTTTCAGAAAACTCACAGGGAACGTATTAATGTTGTCCTGCATGTTGTTTAGCAGGTTTCTTGCATGTAACAACCCTTTTGTCTCTGTTTAGAGATGTCTATATAGATAGATGGACAAACAGACGGGCATTATTGATCCCAGAGGGGAATTTTTCATATAAAAAACAGCTCTATACATTCACATGTTGCAATCAAACAAGACAAGATGGAACACGACAGGCTTACATATGTTGAGAAACATGAACGTGCTAAACAATATCTTTATTATTTAGCCACGTGAATCAACAGATAATTCTTCTACGGTTAGTTTTGTGATCCCAGATCAATACGTTCATGGCAAAGCAACAGTTTGAGGGGAATCAATCATTGCTGTTAACGATGTTTGAAGGAGACGCTCTCTATCGCCCCCTGGAGTTGGGAGGTTAGTTAGTGTTTGCGATGCATGAAATATGTTTGTAGCCTGAGGATGAAGGCATGAGGAGTGTTTGCTTGACCACATCTGTGGGGAACGGATGTGTTTCTGTGTGTGTTTAGAGTTCATCTGGGGCTCTGGCCTCGTTTTCTCTTCCTCCACGCCAAGACCATTTGAATAAATACTGGAGCCAGTCTATTTGTATAGTAAGATATCCAAAAAGGCAGTCCATTCTCGGCCTATTTTTGGCCTGTTTTTTTTTTTTTTTTGCTTATTGTTGCAGAAGATTCACATATGCTGTGCGAACGCATTAATATATTTCAGCCAACAGATGGCCTTGACGCGCATACGGCGGGTCCAATTCCTTCACTCGTACATCCGCAAACCCCACACGCGTTCGCTCGCAGACGAAAACAGGTTTGAACATACTGTATTATCTTTTGAATTGATCTGCATGACACTGTCTGCCAAAGCTGAGCCGGTGCCAGATTCAGGAGGGGCGGCAGAGAAGGAAACAATAATGCTTTGTCTGTTGAACACTGAAGCCCTCTGCCTGACATCAAGATGTTTGTTTCTCGCATTTTTTTTTTACTTCAACGCGCTCAAGACTGAAGCCATAACAATGGATTAGCATCTTTATTTAAAAATGGAAAAGAGTGAAAAAGAAAGCATGGCTGTGTAACATCTGCCCCCAGACTGCGGCTTCTGACAGGCGTCCGTGTGAGCGACAGTCCAGGAGTTTGTGTGTTTGTTTAATGGAGACCGTATCTCTAGCGAAACTTGCTGACTGGTTTGAGAAAGGCAGTGAACGATGTGATGACTGATAAGCGAACGGTCATGTCGGAGAGGGCAGAGCACTGATCTGGAGACAGCGCTGACAAAGATATCAGCTGATCGTACATCAGCATTTACATAATATGCAAACTATAGTGCGCAAGATTAGGATTAATGCGTCTCAACTATAATATGACATGGTGTCCGGAAGTTTTTTTTTGTGTGTGTAATTTGAGGTATACTGTATGTCGAGAGATACGTATAAAATGATATAGATAAAACGTGCATTGTTGGCATTTATAATATTTAAAGAACTTACAAATATATATATATATATATATATATTTATTTATTTTTCTTTCTCTTTTAACATCTTATAATATATCTTTATTTTTTTATAATTATACTATATATATATATAAATATTAGGGGTGTAACGGTACACAAAAATCACGGTTCGGTACGTACCTCGGTTTTAAAGTCACGGTTCGGTACGTTTTCGATACAGCAAAAAGAAAAAATGCCAGAGAAATGTCCTATTTGTTAAAAGAGAAAATATTTGTAAATAACTGAGTTTTCCTACATCTTGAAACTTTCAGGTTTATAAATGGGGGTCATCTTTGAAGGATGAACAAATAATGTTTTGGTCATCACATTAAAAATAACATTTAAATATCTAAATTTATTTATATATTATTTGAGTTTTGAAGTGCTGGAAAAAGATGTGTGAAGTACTTGAAAGCATTTCACTATTCCAGCCAAACTGGTTACAGTTAGTGTTACTATATTAAATCCATGGTGAATGTTGCTGGTCTGTGGACGTAAAGTATTAGTTCATTCACGGCACAGTTTCTCCTGGTTTCCACGTCAGCGCTGTTTGATCTAATAGAGATCTACGGTTAATAACGGAGAAATGTGAATGCTTCTCACTAGATCTCACAGCGATGTTATTACTTCAGTGGCGAATTCAAATGTTTTCTTTACTGGATCTCTTAGCGCTGTGTTGTAACCGTGTCGCTTGATCGAGATCGGCTCGCGCTGCACAGATGTTGCTGGCCCGAACTGATAAACGATCCGTGAAGCACATAGTAGCGCAGTTTCGTTCCGCTTTCATTACGCTTGCCATTTGATGTTGCGCAACGTTGTGGTGGTCGCGCCAGCGCGGTTTTTGTCGGCAGGAAAAATGGTCCAAGGAATCGTTCGGTTTGTATGCGTACCGAACCGGAAGCCTCGAACCGAAACGGTTCAATACGAATACATGTACCGTTACACCCCTAATAAATATATATATATACTGTATATGTGTGTCTATATTTTATATATATATAAATATATTTATGTATGTGTGTGTGTGTCTATATAATATTTATATAAAATGTGTAGTCATTTATTTTTCTTTGTTTTTCTTTATAAATTTTTTTTTAGTTTTTTTGTTTTCCTATAAGAGAAGGTGATATATTGGTATATGTTTAGTATAATTTAAGGTATATTCTATGTCGACAATGCATGCTTTATTTATCTTTATTTTAATATTCTGATTATGATAAAATTTTCTGGCCTTTCAAAATCTTGCTCAATTTGCTCAGCATTGTTTCCTTTCCATTTTTTTCTAGTTATTTTGGTGGTATAAAAAATAATTTGATCTGCTCAGATCCTGTTTAATGCCATCATCACTCGGTACCATAACAAAGTGTGATTTGTCATTTAGTTAGAAAGTTATTGTCCTCTTATAGATCTTTGATTTACTCACCTTAAACTCGCCTCCTGCTTTTTCTTGATGGGTCTCTCGACTGTACTTTAAAGATACACTGTGTAACTTTTTTAGTTTATTCTTAGCTAAAAACACTTAGTTCTTTCAAAAATATATGTGCTCATTAATGTATATTTACTTCGTTCAAGTAATAAAGTATTCTCGTGAGTGTATAATATGCCATTGAAAATACATACGGGTAAGGGGTTCTAATGTCGGTCGCCATGTTGCCCCTCCATCTTGAAAGTACATTAGCCAAAGAGGGACATCAAGCTTTGCATTTCGCGTTTTAACACTCGATGGCACCGTGTCGAGGAGGTTGTACTGGAAGCCATGTTAATCTTGGACTTCATTGGCCACCGTAGGAGTTAAAACGAAATCGAAATTGAGAGGAACAGAAACTAATATTCACTGGATGGTCATATACCTTTTCACCGCTAGATGGGGGTAAAAATCACACAGTGTAGCTTTAAATACTCATCGGTAGTTTAAACCACAGCAAGTGAGTTTCCCACAACCACAACCAGAACTATTGTAGTCTCCACAATCTGGGAAGTTTTCCTGTCCATCACTGGCCAAGTACACAGTTTTATTGCGTGGTAGAAGTATATGAACTGGGATGCCGGTGGCGATTTGGTCTCAGAGGAGTCCAAGTCCTGGCAGAATGGGGTGAGCGAGGGGACGATAAGGAGAAAATGAGATAATAAAAAGGTGTTGATGGTGCCATGTGACTATGATGTGGAAAACCGCAACTGTCTGGGGCTCCTGAACTCAATCCCAAGGTTATTAATGTGCGCGCTGGCATCTCGGGCAGGGCGAGGGACATAAACGCCACGCTGTTCTCTCACAGTTGTGTCCTGTGCGTGTCTCATTGGCAGCGTGTGACCGCTCGGCCCTCACACACACTGTCCTGCTTAGTTGGGTGAATCTTACGCATGAATTCAGCCATTGTGTGCAAGAGAAATATTTTTATCAGAATGCACCACTGCTATTTATACCTCGAACACAATGGAGGCTCTGGTGGACCCGCTCGTCCCGCACCGCTTGACCCGTCCCACAACCTCACCGTCTTTAAGGACGTTTGGGGAGCATACGCTTGTGAAGCTGAGCTGTAAATGGGTGAATCCCACTCAGATATGTCAAGAACATTTTATGTTCATATTTCACACCCCAAAAAAAAAATTGCCTTAAAGAAAATTAATTAAAAAAATAATTAAGCTTAAGATTTTATTTTTATTTATAATTTTATTTCATTTTTGGTGTGATATGTGGCCTGGATGTGTTTTTTTTTTGTTGTTGTTTTTTTCTCTGAGATTCACTAGAATCACTACTAGTGAAATCTATCAATTATTTTTATTAGGCAATGAAATGGAAATCAAATACAGATGCTAAAGTCTCCTGATGTTTTTAAAAGTAAAAAAAAAATCTATAAAAAAATCTATTAAATTTGGCTTAATTATAAAATAAAAAACAAATAGTAATAAAAAAAATCTATTAAATTTGGCTTAATTATAAAATAAAAAACAAATAGTAATAAAAAAAATCTATTAAATTTGGCTTAATTATCAAGTTAAAGCTTAATTTTCTTTAAGCCAAATGTAATGTCAATTAAAAGTGACTTAATAATAAAATAAAATGACAAAATAAAATATATATTTTTTACACTTAAATTTTACTTAAAAAAATCTATTAAATATGGCTTTTATTAATATTTATTTATTATTTCTGGGTTTCAGGACAAACGTCTACAGCATCTCCATTTCATTTCCATTTCATTGCCTAATAAAAATTAATGATGGATTTCACTAGTGATTCTTTCATATGGCCACTGGATAAATCTCACACCAAAAATTACATTAAAAAAATATCACATTTTTTTAGTTAGTTATTTTATTCATTTTAATAATATTATTATTTATATTTAATTTTATTAGTTATTTTATTTGTTTAATTTAAAAAAAGTTTTGCCAAGACACCGTCAAAGCATCTCATCATGAGCTCAGACATTGTCCATTGTTCTCATCCCTCTGTACTCTTACTGTACGTCAACTTTTCACTCATTATTAGTCATTTTTATTCCTCAACAAACAAAGTAGATGCATAATGAAACAACTAAGAACTGCTTCAAAGAGCAATTCACTTTTCCTCAGTGTGTTCTAACATCATGGCTAGCCAAGCTCTAGTCAGTGTTAGTTATACATGACTAGTTTTCAATCTCCATATCCTTCAATAATGCGCATTATCCTTTATAGTGCTTGACAGAATTGGCCAAACAAATCCTAGTAATGTTCCCGTATGCAGGCCGACTCTCTGCGAGCGCGCTCTGTTTATGGTAAGACAGTGGAAGAAATGCAATTGGACAAATACAAACGCGTGTTCAGGTCTTCAAGGCCCGGAGAGCATTACACTATCAGTGTGGCTGTCCAATGCAAAAGAGTGTATTGTTGTGTGTTTGTTCTATAACGCCGCAGCATTAATGCTAATACCTCTGTTGACTCTTTACGGTTTGGTTGCACGGTGGTTTTTTCCGGTGGCTCGTTCTTTGGCTCAGCGGGATTTGTTTGCCGTTTTATCCACAGATGTTTGATTGAGGATTATTTTACGATAGTGTGCTTAATGGCTGCGATAAGGTGTGTGTGTGTGTGTTTGAACTGTGTTGGGCTACAGACATCACAGCAGGAACGCAGCTCAAATCCCTGCGCCTGCAAATAAAACAAAATGTGACAATAAACGTGGCAGAGGAACAAGGTGAGCTGTGATGAGCCTCTCTCTGGGGCTTTACATGGCTTTCGGGAGGAGCAGGAACATGGGACAACAGAAATGCTGAGTTATCTTTGCCATGCAGCGCTCTGGTGTGGCTCTGGCTTCTGCTCCGCGTGTGTGTGTGTGTGTGTGTGTGTGCTGGGTAATCCTGTGGAAATGAAAGGTGCTGCCACACACTGGCCTGGAGATTACAGCATCACGTTTGTAAGTGTGCCAGGACTCAACTGCTGGAAACACTCTTTTCCTTTCCTAAAACTAGCGTTTTACTGCTAGTTATATTAGGAATGTGAGTTATAGGAATTTAATTGGGGCCTATTATGCATTTTTACATGTTCATCTTTCTTTAGTGTGTAATGTTGCTTTTTGAGCATGAAAGTTATTCTCTATATCAGTGTTTCTGAACTCCCTGAAACGCCTCCATTGTAGTCTTGAGTTTCTTCCGGGAACGAACACGTCACAATATTCCTCATTTAAATAATTCATACGCGGAATAAAGGGGCGGGGCCTGGTTGAGTTAGTTAGTAGTGTGTTAAACTGGCGGTTATGGGAAGGGGCGGGACATTTCCCAAACACACTCGAAGCGCTCGACCAATCACAACACACTGATCCAGCTGACCAATCAGAGCACAGTGTGCTTTTCAGAAGGAGGGGCTTCATGGAGACAGGAAGTAAATAGAGCGTTACTGACAGACTGGGAAGAGAGGAGCCGCAACAATGGAGGATATGAGGAAAATAATCAACGTTCAAGCAGGAAAACTGTAGAGCCTGAACTAAATCAAGACTGTAAAAAAGGGCATAAAATGGCTTCTAACGGTTCTGAGTCATTTTCCGGTTCCCTAACAATTCAATTAATGATTCTTGTTGTACATTTTTCAGGAAGCAAACTATGTACTAAACAAAATCATAAGATTTAGCATATTTACATTTTAAAATGTTTTTACTGAATTAGTTCTAAAGTTGAGTGAGAAGTTATTCATGTTCTCTGTGTATGTAATAATATAATGTTTAGAATCCTAAAAAGTGTGTGTGTGTATATATATATATATATATATATATTAAAAAAAAAATATATATATACACAGTATATATATTTATATATCAAAAAGCCTCATGTTAAATAAAACAAAATGCTAAAAATTAATCAAAAGTGCCAGTAAATACATGTATAATGTTACAAAATATTCTATTTCAAATGAAAGCAGTTATTTTGAATTTCTATTCATCAAAGAATCCTGAAAAAAAATATTTTCACAATTTTCACAAAAATATGAAGCAGCAGCACAACTGTTTTCAACACTGATAATAATCATAAATGTTTCTTGAGCATCAGATCCTCATATTAGAGTGATTTCTGAAGGATCATGTGGCACTGAAGACTGGAGTAATGATGCTGAACATTCAGCTTTGATCACAGGAATAAATTACACTTCACTATATATTCACATAGAAAACAGTTATTTTACATTATAATAATATTTCACAATATTACTGTGTTTTTGATCGAATACATTCAGCCATGGTGAGCAGAAGAGATGTCCACAAACATGAATAAACCCGAGGTGTTTGTTGTGTGTTCTCCTGTAGGGTTGGCTGTGTGAACTCCTGCGCTGGAAAGAAGACCCGTCCCCGGAGAACCGCACACTCTGGGAGAACCTTTCCATGATCCGCCGGTTCCTGAGTTTGTCCCAAATGGAGCGTGATGCTATATATGAGCAGGAGAGCAACGGAGGACAGCAACACCATGTGGACAGACCACCTCACCTGATGCATGTGCCCACAGACCCCCTACAGGTCAGTCACACACACACACACCCTACAGGTCAGTCACACACACACCCTACAGGTCAGTACACACACACACACACCACAGACCCCCTACAGGTCAGTACACACACACACCACAGACCCCCTACAGGTCAGTACACAAACACACCACAGACCCCCTACAGGTCAGTACACACACACCACAGACCCCCTACAGGTCAGTACACACACACCACAGACCCCCTACAGGTCAGTACACAAACACACACTCACACACACACCCTACAGGTCAGTACACACACACACCACAGACCCCCTACAGGTCAGTACACAAACACACCACAGATCCCCTACAGGTCAGTACACACACACACACACACATCCTACAGGTCAGTACACACACACCACAGACCAACAAGGTCGTTTGTGACGTCAGAAACACCAGCGATTTCAAAGCGTGTTTTTGAGACTGTCTTTGGTTCACTGCAGTTTTAAGCAGAAAATACTCAGCAATGCTGTCGACTTATGAACTTACACATGGTCTGTCTTAAAGCGTATTAAAAACACCACATATAAACAACATTAAAAACATGAGTTTCACCAAAGGGGGACTTTAAACAACATTACAATCCATTGAACAATCATTCCTGTCAGAAATTAAATATGCCGTTACCCTGATTAAGGCTTATAGTTATTTAGCTATTTTTGTTGGAAATTCAATGTAAGAGGGTTTATGTATTAAATAACCATGTGGTAATGCCTTTATTTTTGTTGTATTTTTCACTATTTTACCAGAAACATGTCTAATTAGGACTCGTTTGATCATTTGAAGTGTGGAGGTTTGCTGTGAAAGCGTAGCAGTCATTAACAACATCGTTTGTCTGCATTTAGATATTAAGGACAGCTAGCTATTTTCATAAATTCATCACTATTCAGAATCTAAATTTAATCACAAAAATCCCCAAGTTCTTCTGGTTACAGCTGCGTATTTGATCAAATATTATTTTGTTTACTCGCAAGCATATGGTCATTCCAAGAAAATATTATGCAGGAAGAAAAACATTTATTCACTTCCATTTTCACCACTTAAATCGTGGCTTCTGCGGTGTGAAGATCAGCCTGATAAACTAAAGCTTTTGCTTACACTTTACAGCACTTTCACATTAGCTAGCATTTACAGTAGTTCGTTCATGTTCATTTCTAACATACTACACTTTTAAATCAAAAGATATATATCTGTTAACATGTTAATGCACTGTGAACTAACATGAACAAACAATCAACAACTCTATATATTTTACCCAGCATTAACAGAGATTATTGCACATTGTTAATGTTAGCTAATGCATTAATGTTAAGAAATGACACCAAGTGTTAAGAAGCATTTACATAAACATATACATTTTTATATTTTATATTTGGATAATAAAGCCATAAAATACAAAATCCTGTACAAAACCGTTTTTTTTTTTTTTTTTTTTACCTCTTATTTACCTCTTTTACCTTTTATTTAATTGACTCAAAACAAAAGATCAAATTATTCCTAACAAATTAATAAGTTTGACATCAGTGCAAAAGTGTCAAATTATGAAACAGGAATCTTAATTTATATATATGTGTGTGTGTGTGTGTGTATATATGTATATGTAGATTCCTGTTTATATATATATATATATATATATATATATATATATATATATATATATATGTATATGTATATATATATATACACACACACATATATAAATGAAGATTCCTGTTTATATATATAAATGTATATATATATATATATATATATATATATATATATTTATATATATAAACAGGAATCTTCATTTATATATATGTGTGTGTATATATATATATATATATATATATATATATATATATATATATATATATATATATATATATATATATATATATATATATATATATATATATATATATATATATATATATATATATATATATATATACACATACACATGTCTCTCAGTTTATTTTATTTTAAAAAGAAAACTAAAGCCATTAAATACACAATGCCATACATTACTGTGATTTTTACCTCGGTTAAAGAGTTTTTAGGTGCGACGTGACGCTAAGAAACGCTTTTTGATGAGCAAACACAACTCATTATTATTTCCTCCAGTGTTTGTTTCAGAATCACACTTCAACTTTAATGCGCTGAATGCCAGTTGTTGACCTTGATGTCTTGTACTTGCTCATGTCCCATTTATTTCTGCCTATTGTATTCCAGTGTCTTTGAAATGTTATCAGGAGACTAGTGCACTTGCAAAAATGTTATCAAGCATTCCCGTTCCCTTTGGGAATGTCCCAGGAAAGCCGTCTGTATAGTGTATGGAAAGAGCAGCTGCTGCGACAATGGCCCGAACTCGCAGACAATGGCACATTTCAGAGTTTAGATCGACGTGAAAGTGGCCTAAACACAGACACCGATAGCACATCTCTCACAGAACACACACACACACACACACACTGTTTACCGTGTTAAGCTACAGCGTTTCAATAGGGCTTGATAAGCAATCAACAGACCGCCACTTTTAATGTGATGAAAGAGTTCGTGTTCGTGAGAGCAGGTACAGCTGTGAGTCCCAGCGCTCATAGCAGCATTTATCCATCACTGGATATGGATATGGATTTTATTATATAATTAATGACTCTAACTTAAAAGTTTAGTTTAGTTTGGTTTGGTTTAGTTCCATAATGGAATAAGACCAATATATCAATTTATTCTTAACAAATAAAGTCTGACATCAATACAGAAACTTAAAAAATATTAAACCAATGTTTTACTTGATTGACTCAAACAAGAGATTAAATTATTCCTAACAAATGAACAAGTTGGACATCAGTGCAAAAACATCCAAAAACAAGAATGTTTTTCTCATTTATTTTATTTGACTGTACTTTACCATTTACTTTATTTTATTTTGTTTTATTTTATTTTGATTGTAATTGACTCAAGATCAAATTATTAAACAATGTTTCTCTCATTTTTTACTTTACTTTAATTAGGGCCCAAGCCTTGAAAAGGCGAAGGCCCTATTGTTTTCCTAAGGATTATTATTAGGGCCCAAGCCTTGAAAAGGCGAAGGCCCTATTGTTTTCCTAAGGATTATTATTAGGGCCCAAGCCTTGAAAAGGCGAAGGCCCTATTGTTTTCCTTAGGATTATTATTAGGGCCCAAGCCTTGAAAAGGCGAAGGCCCTATTGTTTTCCTAAGGATTATTATTAGGGCCCAAGCCTTGAAAAGGCGAAGGCCCTATTGTTTTCCTTAGGATTATTATTTATTAGGGCCCAAGCCTTGAAAAGGCGAAGGCCCTATTGTTTTCCTTAGGATTATTATTTATTATTAGGGCCCAAGCCTTGAAAAGGCGAAGGCCCTATTGTTTTCCTAAGGATTATTAGGGCCCAAGCCTTGAAAAGGCGAAGGCCCTATTGTTTTCCTAAGGATTATTATTTATTATTATTATTATTATTATTATTATTATTTTACTACCTTTTGGGCACTTTTGGGGGCCTTAACGTGCTCGAAAACTCTTGAAACTTTGCACACATCTCAGAACCCGCGGCCATCAGGGCCGGGCTGAAGCTGGTACCCGGGCGTGGCAGGGGGGCTCGACAGCGCCCCCTGGAACGGGGTTTGAACACTTGGTCCATAAATCAAACACGCTTGCATGTAATAATATGAAACTCAGTACACATATAGATCTCATCGGTTCATATATACTTCATGCTCTTACTTTTTACCCCAGCCCAACAGGAAGTCGGCTATTAAGGGTTGTTTGGAAAACACATGCAATGGAATGTGAAATACTCCTCCTAGAGAATTCAAACACACGGCACGAAACTCGGTCAGCATGAAGTCAAGACACTGAGGATGAAAAATTGCCAGGGGATTTTTGATATCTCGAACGGTTTGGCCGTGGCGAGTAAACGAAATTATGGCGAGAAACGTGAAACAGGAAGTGTGTTATAACTACTGCATACATTAACTAATCTCGATGAAACTTCAGCAGTGTGTTCGTTGTAAGAGCCCGATCACATGGATGTGACTATTGTGAGTCAAAGTTATAGCGCCACCAACTGGAAGCAGGAAGTGTGTCACTTTCAAAATGCTTTTAAATCACCCTCTTATTTTTACCCGATTTGCTTCAAACTTCATGTGCATAATGTAGACACACGCCAGATGTAGACCTGTGAAAGGATTATTGATATCTTAGATACTGTTGCCATGGCAATGCATCAAACATTAATATTCCTTTTTTTAAGCTTTTTCATGCTTTTTTATGCTTTCGGGCACTTTTGGGGTTCTTAACGTGCTCAAAAACTCTTGAAACTTTGCACACGGGACAAAACCCGCGGCCATCAGGGCCAGGCTGAAGCTGGTACCCGGGCGTGGCAGGGGGGCTCGACAGCGCCCCCTTGAACGGGTCAGACAATTTGGTCCATATATCCAACACGCTTTACCCTATTTGCTTCAAACTTGATGTGTATAATGTAGACACAAGCCAGATGTAGACCTGTGAAAGGATTGTTGATATCTTAGATGCTGTTGCCGTGACAACGCATCAAACTTTAATATTCTTTTTGGATACTTTTGAGATTCTTAGCGCACTTTTGGGGCCCTTAACATGCTCAAAAACTCTTGAAACTTTGCACACGGGTCAGAAACCGCGGCCATCAGGGCCGGGCTGAAGCTGGTACCCGGGCGTGGCAGGGGGGCTCGACAGCGCCCCCTGGAATGGGGTCCGAAAACTTGGTCCATAAATCAAACAGGCTTTACCCGATTTGCTTCAAACTTGATGTGTATAATGTAGACACACGCCAGATTTAGACCTGTGAAAGGATTGTTGATATCTTAGATGCTGTTGCCGTGACAACGCATCAAACTTTAATATTCTTTTTGGATACTTTTGAGACTCTCAGCGCACTTTGGGGGCCCTTAACGTGCTCAAAAACTCTTGAAACTTTGCACACGGGTCAGAACCCGTGGCCATCAGGGCCGGGCTGAAGCTGGTACCCGGGCGTGGCAGGGGGGCTCGACAGTGCCCCCTGGAACGGGGTCCGAAAACTTGGTCCATAAATCAAACACGCTTGAATGTAATAATATGAAACTCGGTACACATATAGATCTCATCGATTCATATATCCTTTGTACTTTTACTTTTTACCCCAGCCCAACAGGAAGTCGGCTATTATGGTTTGTTTGGAAGCGTATGCCCCTGGAATTCGATATACTCCTCCTAGAGAATTCAACCAATCGCAACGAAACTCGGTCAGCATGATGTCAAGACATTGAGGATGAAAAATTGCCAGGGGATTTCTGATATCTCGAACGGTTTGGCCGTGACGAGGAAACGAATTTATGGCGAATAATGGAAACAGGAAGTGTGTTATAACTTCTGCATACATTAACTGATCTTGATGAAACTTCAACAGTGTGTTCGCTGTGAGAGGCCGATCACATGGATGTGACTATTGTGAGTCAAAGTTATAGCGCCACCAACTGGCAGCATGAAGTGTGTCACTTTCAAAATACTTTGAAATCACCCTCTTATTTTTACCCGATTTGCTTCAAACTTGATGTGTATAATGTAAATACACGGCAGATGTAGACCTGTGAAAGGATTATTGATATCTTAGATACTGTTGCCATGGCAACGCATCAAACTTTAATATTCTTTTTGGATGCTTTTGAGACTCTTAGCATGCCTGAAATTGCTTAAAATTGCATGAAACTTGACAGACAGATCACATTTATTAGCCAGTAGACATGTGCAAAGTTTCAGAAACGGGCGTGGTGCAGGGGCTCAGTAGCGCCACCTTTTGTGGCAAAAGTGTGTGTGGGGGGGGGGGGTTAGTTTCATCTACAGTTACAAAACTTTTTCAACTTGATGAAAATACATTAAAGATGCTAAATTGTGAACGGATATTGAATATCTCAAACGGTTTTGCTATGGCGAGGGATTATGTCAAAAAAAGAATCAGGAAATGTCTCATATCTTTCTAAAATGTAATTATACACCATTTATTTTTCTATAAAATTATACTAATATTAGAAGTAAACCCATTGTATTCCTTTTTTTCAATTTAAGATTTATGTTTAAGTTTAAAAACAGCCAGAATGGTTGTTTAGCCAAAAAAATAAAAAAAAATAAAAATCATTCATAGTGCTTTACTGCCCTCTTGTGTTCAAAATCAGGTAGGCCAATTGATGCTACTATGGGAATATTTTCCCACCGTGACTCCGCTGGGGGCTTTAAAATCGCTAACTTGAAAGCGAAAGTAACGGACGTCTCCACAAGACGTGCAGCTGTGAGCATTTTTGTTTCATTTTAAAAGAAGCCCCATTTCGGGGGCGGATTTCTTGAATGTATTTTACAAAATCACAATGTTGTGTTTGATTGCGAGTATCCAAAAATAAGTAAACACTTTGCAGTTTGAATGATCTTCTTGAATAAAATGACGGAGTAGCCAATGTTTCCACTGTTCGATCGCGGACGTCCACACGGACATTGATAATGGTGGCGCGTGCAGAGCGCGTGCTTGAATTGTGAGTTCAATAGTCTATTATTTTTCACGGAAAACACAACAACAAAAGAGTATAATGATAGATTCGCTTAAATAGGCGCTTTTACATAAAATGCCTATTCCGTCATCATCTTTTCAGTCAGCTCTTCACTCTCGTGATTAATGAAATTTGACTCCTGTTGCTGATATTTGCTGCAACTTTCGTTCAGCTCACAATTTAGTAAGCAAACACGCTTCAAATGTGTTTATTTTATTTTTGTGTATATATGTGTATATATATATATATATATATATATATATATATATATATATATATATATATATATATATATATAGCTTATGTTTCAAATATGAGTTAATTAACAATCGTTGGAAAGAATGATACTTTTAAACATATCACTAAACCGTCATTAGGTGTCGCCAGGCGACCGTCTTAATGAGCGAGTCATTGATTCATTCGTTCAAACGATTCGTTCGAACGGCTGAGTCATTCATGAATGAGACAGATTATGGATTGGTCGTTGAATCTTTGAGTCAACCGATTTGTTCAAAATGCTGAATCATTCAGTAATGAGAACGCGTTGCTGTGAGATGCTCGATGGTTCTGCTGTGATCTTTGTTGAACTATTTTCGCTGCTGAAACAGAAAAAAAGTCAATATTGCATCTAAAATGTAAGTGATTTGACGTGTGTGTGTGTGTGTGTGTGTGTGTGTGTGTGTGTGATTGTGTCTGTTACAGTGATTGTTTAACCCTTGTTAAAGTTTAGGCTTTGTATTTTTGGATATATATCTTTTTATATATAAAAAAATTGCATACAACCCATATATTTTAAATGTATTGTTTGCTTTAAATTACATTGAGATTTGTATGTTTGGTAATTGAACCTGAATGAATTTTAAATGAATGTGCGATATTTCAGATCATATTTTTGTTTTCCTTAAAATTTTAACTAACACTAACTTTACTCTCATCTGAATGATAGATTATTTATTTATGTCTAAAATAAAAGCACATTTGATTTTTCTTTTTTAATCAATGTAGAATGTGTAACTGAAAAAATAAACAGATTAGGGCTCTGTTCGAGAACAAGAAATGAAAACCAATGCAATATGATGAATGTCCAAAAGATTTTTTTGCTTTTAAACTATGTGTGTCTGTGTGTGTGTGTGTGTGTGTGTGTGTGTGTAAGAGATTTTGGTTGGGTGACAGTTGTAGTTTACAGTTTGACAAAAGCACAATGTTGTGTTTTATTGCGATTGTACACAAATATAAGTAAACACTTTGTAGTTTGAATAATGTCCTGTATGAACAAAAGGACGGAGTATGTTTTTATGTCTACATTGTTCAATCACGCCTCACACACACACACACACACACACAAAAACTATTTTTCTAATCAGATCAGGCAAATATTCTGTCTTGGCACACTTCATATAACTTTCAAACTTGTGTACTTATTTCATGTTTCCATTAAGTCCATGTTTTACTACCTTTTGGGCACTTTTGGGGGCCTTAACATGCTCGAAAACTCTTGAAACTTTGCACACATCTCAGAACCCGCGGCCATCAGGGCCGGGCTGAAGCTGGTACCCGGGCGTGGCAGGGGGGCTCGACAGCGCCCCCTGGAACGGGGTTTGAACACTTGGTCCATAAATCAAACACGCTTGCATGTAATAATATGAAACTCAGTACACATATAGATCTCATCGGTTCATATATACTTCATGCTCTTACTTTTTACCCCAGCCCAACAGGAAGTCGGCTATTAAGGGTTGTTTGGAAAACACATGCAATGGAATGTGAAATACTCCTCCTAGAGAATTCAAACACACGGCACGAAACTCGGTCAGCATGAAGTCAAGACACTGAGGATGAAAAATTGCCAGGGGATTTTTGATATCTCGAACGGTTTGGCCGTGGCGAGTAAACGAAATTATGGCGAGAAACGTGAAACAGGAAGTGTGTTATAACTACTGCATACATTAACTAATCTTGATGAAACTTCAGCAGTGTGTTCGTTGTAAGAGCCCGATCACATGGATGTGACTATTGTGAGTCAAAGTTATAGCGCCACCAACTGGAAGCAGGAAGTGTGTCACTTTCAAAATGCTTTTAAATCACCCTCTTATTTTTACCCGATTTGCTTCAAACTTCATGTGCATAATGTAGACACACGCCAGATGTAGACCTGTGAAAGGATTATTGATATCTTAGATACTGTTGCCATGGCAATGCATCAAACATTAATATTCCTTTTTTTAAGCTTTTTCATGCTTTTTTATGCTTTCGGGCACTTTTGGGGTTCTTAACGTGCTCGAAAACTCTTGAAACTTTGCACACGGGACAAAACCCGCGGCCATCAGGGCCAGGCTGAAGCTGGTACCCGGGCGTGGCAGGGGGGCTCGACAGCGCCCCCTTGAACGGGTCAGACAATTTGGTCCATATATCCAACACGCTTTACCCTATTTGCTTCAAACTTGATGTGTATAATGTAGACACAAGCCAGATGTAGACCTGTGAAAGGATTGTTGATATCTTAGATGCTGTTGCCGTGACAACGCATCAAACTTTAATATTCTTTTTGGATACTTTTGAGATTCTTAGCGCACTTTTGGGGCCCTTAACGTGCTCAAAAACTCTTGAAACTTTGCACACGGGTCAGAAACCGCGGCCATCAGGGCCGGGCTGAAGCTGGTACCCGGGCGTGGCAGGGGGGCTCGACAGCGCCCCCTGGAATGGGGTCCGAAAACTTGGTCCATAAATCAAACAGGCTTTACCCGATTTGCTTCAAACTTGATGTGTATAATGTAGACACACGCCAGATTTAGACCTGTGAAAGGATTGTTGATATCTTAGATGCTGTTGCCGTGACAACGCATCAAACTTTAATATTCTTTTTGGATACTTTTGAGACTCTCAGCGCACTTTGGGGGCCCTTAACGTGCTCAAAAACTCTTGAAACTTTGCACACGGGTCAGAACCCGTGGCCATCAGGGCCGGGCTGAAGCTGGTACCCGGGCGTGGCAGGGGGGCTCGACAGTGCCCCCTGGAACGGGGTCCGAAAACTTGGTCCATAAATCAAACACGCTTGAATGTAATAATATGAAACTCGGTACACATATAGATCTCATCGATTCATATATCCTTTGTACTTTTACTTTTTACCCCAGCCCAACAGGAAGTCGGCTATTATGGTTTGTTTGGAAGCGTATGCCCCTGGAATTCGATATACTCCTCCTAGAGAATTCAACCAATCGCCACGAAACTCGGTCAGCATGAAGTCAAGACATTGAGGATGAAAAGTTGCCAGGGGATTTTTGATATCTCGAACGGTTTGGCTGTGGCGAGGAAACGAATTTATGGCGAATAAAGGAAACAGGAAGTGTGTTATAACTTCTGCATACATTAACTGATCTTGATGAAACTTCAGCAGTGTGTTCGCTGTAAGAGTCCGATCACATGGATGTGACTATTGTGAGTCAAAGTTATAGCGCCACCAACTGGCAGCAGGAAGTGTGTCACTTCCTAAAGGCTTTGAAATCACCCTCTTATTTTTACCCAATTTGCTTCAAACTTTATGTGTATAATGTAGACACACGGCAGATGTAGACCTGAGAAAGGATTATTGATATCTTAGATACTGTTGCCGTGGCAACGCATCAAACTTTATTATTCTTTGTTGATGCTTTTGAGACTCTTAACATACTTGAAATTGCATGAAACCCGACAGACACATCACATTTATTAGACAGTAGACATGTGCAGAGTTTCAGAAACGGGCATGGTGAGAGCAATTAGAGAATAATGTTTAAGTTTAAAAACAGCCAGAATGGTTGTTTAGTCAAAAAAAATTTTTTTCCAAATCATACATAGTGTTATACTGCCCTCTTGTGTTCAAAATCAGGTAAAAAGCGAAAGTAAAATAAGGACGTCTGCACAATTCATTAATAATGGTGCAGAGTAGAGTGAGCTTTTTCAATTAATTCCTATGGAAGTAGGAATGAACTAAACAACGTTCGCTCTGTTCTGCTCGTCCCTCACCGTGGGCGCGCAGAGTTATGAATGCCCGTGCAGCCGTGAGCATTTTAGTTTCATTTTAAAATTAGCGCCATTTCGGGGGACGTATTACTTTAATTTATTTAACAAAAACACAATGTTGTGTTTAATTGCGAGTGTACACAAATATAAGTAAACACTTTGACGTTTGAATGATGTCCTGTATGAAGAAAATGACGGAGTATGTTTCACTGTTCAATCGCGCTGAGCCACCCAGACCCCCACACACACACTGACACACACACACACACACACACACACACACACACACACACACACACAAACACACACACACACACACACACAATAATAAAACATTCAACCTAACATATACAAATTACACTGCTATGTTGAAATAGTCAGTAGTACAATTTGTATCATTCACAGTAAGCACCGCTCCACTGTGATTTTTCCAAGCACATTTTTGCACAAGTGAAGAGGATGATTTTTTCCGTCGATATTGGAACGTGAGTGAAGTACAAAGCCTGTAATAAAGAATAGTTTAGCATCCAAATACATCGCAAATGTTGCAACATTTAGATTCTAAAGAGAGATTTACGTGAGCCTAACACCACTTACTTTTACTTTTGTTTTAAATTATTTCGTTTTGGCTTTATTATAGTTATTTTTTTATTTGTGTTCTGTTCTGAATATCATTAAATTTAAAGGATTTGTTGTGGAATATTTTGAGTGTATAATCAAATAACACTAAACCGTCACTAGGTGTCGCCAGGCGACCGTCTTAATGAGCGGGTCATTGATTCATTCGTTCAAACGATTCGTTTGAACGACTGAGTCATTCATGAATGAGACAGATGTTTATGGATTGGTCATTGAATCTTTGAGTCAACCAATTTGTTCAAAATGCTGAATCATTCAGTAATGAGAAAACACGTTGCTGTGAGATGCAATGGTTCTGCTGTGATCTTTGTTTAACTATTTTCGCTGCTGAAACAGAAGAACAGTCAATATTGCATCTAAAATGTAAGTGACTTGACACGTGTGTGTGTGTGTGTGTGTGTGTGTGTGTGTGCGTGTGAGTGCGTGCGTGCGTGCGTGTGTGTGTGTGTGTGTGTGTGTGTGTGCAATCAATCCCAGGTAAGAGGCATGAATAATGAGAATTGGACTTCTAGGAGTGAGGTAAATATTCCGGAGATGGTTCCCTCGGATTGTGAAAAGGAGGCGGCGCGGGAGTGGCCAGGCATTGCGCTACTTCTGTTTCAAAGTTTAAAACAATGCTAATATCATTTTTTTGAACGATTTCATTACAAATGTTTATTTTATATATTTATAAAATATTATAAAATATAATAACTATGTTTTGTCCTATTAACAAAAGACAGGCAATGTACTATTAACAAATGTTAATAGTTTTTTAAAAGTTAAAATGATACTTTATGCATTTGTTTTGTGTCAGATGATTAACAATATAAATTAAACAAAGCTTAAAACAAACAAAATAATAAAACGAAAACAAAGCTTGAACATTTTATTTAATTGAAAAGCCTTTTTGAAATAAAATGTGTTTTTTTCCCTCTGAAATAGCAAAAGCATCGCACACTTAGCTGTACCTGCTCTAAATAAATAATAGTATTTAAATAAAAATACAAAATCGAAATAAATAAATGATATAAAACAAAATCAAATCAAAGAAAATAAATCTTATTAAAGTTATGCAGGCACACATTTAACAATAATTTTCAAGTGACAAATAAAATCAATCAAAATTCCTTACACATGGAGTTAATCCTGACGATTCCTGAGGCGCCTTTCCTCATGACACTCGCTTTTTTTTTCGAAGATATATTTTCTTTGGTTTGATTTTGTTTTTGTAATAATTTATTTTATTTAGTTCGATTTTGTATTTTTATTGAATTACTCTTTTTTATTTAGAGCAGGTACAGCTAGTGTGTGATGCTTTTGCTATTTCAGAGGAAAACAATAATTTTATTTAATTAATAATTTTTGTTTCAGTCCACCATATAATTATGTTGTGTTTGATCTATGGAAAAAAGTTAGTTGTGAAATGGTTGAATATTAACAAAAGTTAATAGTTTTTTACAAGTTAGAATAATACGATATATATATATATATATAAACAAGCCGGTGGCACCGCCACCCCGGTGCCTTTACGGTTACTGTGCATGACGGGCAATATCGTAACTCCGCTTTGACCTTTGAGAAGATGTGTGCTATAGAGCTTGCATTGGTGTGGGCTCTGCAAAAGTGTGTGTGTGTGTGTGAGGCGTGATTGAACAATGTAGACATATATATATATATATATATAAAGGCACCGGGGTGGCGGTGCCACCGGCTTGTTTATATATATATATATATATATATATATATATATATATATATGAATATAGCTGCGAGCAGCGATGAAGGGCCAAAGCCGGCGGCACCGCCACTCCGGTGCCTTTAGGTAACTAAAGGCACCGGGGTTGCGGTGCCACCGGCTTGGGCCCGTAATCGCTGCTCGCAGCTATATTCATATATATATTTATTTATTATTATTATTATTATTTTACTACCTTTTGGGCACTTTTGGGGGCCTTAACGTGCTCGAAAACTCTTGAAACTTTGCACACATCTCAGAACCCGCGGCCATCAGGGCCGGGCTGAAGCTGGTACCCGGGCGTGGCAGGGGGGCTCGACAGCGCCCCCTGGAACGGGGTTTGAACACTTGGTCCATAAATCAAACACGCTTGCATGTAATAATATGAAACTCAGTACACATATAGATCTCATCGGTTCATATATACTTCATGCTCTTACTTTTTACCCCAGCCCAACAGGAAGTCGGCTATTAAGGGTTGTTTGGAAAACACATGCAATGGAATGTGAAATACTCCTCCTAGAGAATTCAAACACACGGCACGAAACTCGGTCAGCATGAAGTCAAGACACTGAGGATGAAAAATTGCCAGGGGATTTTTGATATCTCGAACGGTTTGGCCGTGGCGAGTAAACGAAATTATGGCGAGAAACGTGAAACAGGAAGTGTGTTATAACTACTGCATACATTAACTAATCTCGATGAAACTTCAGCAGTGTGTTCGTTGTAAGAGCCCGATCACATGGATGTGACTATTGTGAGTCAAAGTTATAGCGCCACCAACTGGAAGCAGGAAGTGTGTCACTTTCAAAATGCTTTTAAATCACCCTCTTATTTTTACCCGATTTGCTTCAAACTTCATGTGCATAATGTAGACACACGCCAGATGTAGACCTGTGAAAGGATTATTGATATCTTAGATACTGTTGCCATGGCAATGCATCAAACATTAATATTCCTTTTTTTAAGCTTTTTCATGCTTTTTTATGCTTTCGGGCACTTTTGGGGTTCTTAACGTGCTCGAAAACTCTTGAAACTTTGCACACGGGACAAAACCCGCGGCCATCAGGGCCAGGCTGAAGCTGGTACCCGGGCGTGGCAGGGGGGCTCGACAGCGCCCCCTTGAACGGGTCAGACAATTTGGTCCATATATCCAACACGCTTTACCCTATTTGCTTCAAACTTGATGTGTATAATGTAGACACAAGCCAGATGTAGACCTGTGAAAGGATTGTTGATATCTTAGATGCTGTTGCCGTGACAACGCATCAAACTTTAATATTCTTTTTGGATACTTTTGAGATTCTTAGCGCACTTTTGGGGCCCTTAACATGCTCAAAAACTCTTGAAACTTTGCACACGGGTCAGAAACCGTGGCCATCAGGGCCGGGCTGAAGCTGGTACCCGGGCGTGGCAGGGGGGCTCGACAGCGCCCCCTGGAATGGGGTCCGAAAACTTGGTCCATAAATCAAACAGGCTTTACCCGATTTGCTTCAAACTTGATGTGTATAATGTAGACACACGCCAGATTTAGACCTGTGAAAGGATTGTTGATATCTTAGATGCTGTTGCCGTGACAACGCATCAAACTTTAATATTCTTTTTGGATACTTTTGAGACTCTCAGCGCACTTTGGGGGCCCTTAACGTGCTCAAAAACTCTTGAAACTTTGCACACGGGTCAGAACCCGTGGCCATCAGGGCCGGGCTGAAGCTGGTACCCGGGCGTGGCAGGGGGGCTCGACAGTGCCCCCTGGAACGGGGTCCGAAAACTTGGTCCATAAATCAAACACGCTTGAATGTAATAATATGAAACTCGGTACACATATAGATCTCATCGATTCATATATCCTTTGTACTTTTACTTTTTACCCCAGCCCAACAGGAAGTCGGCTATTATGGTTTGTTTGGAAGCGTATGCCCCTGGAATTCGATATACTCCTCCTAGAGAATTCAACCAATCGCCACGAAACTCGGTCAGCATGAAGTCAAGACATTGAGCATGAAAAATTGCCAGGGGATTTTTGATATCTCGAACGGTTTGGCCGTGGCGAGGAAACGAATTTATGGCGAGAAACGTGAAACAGGAAGTGTGTTATAACTTCAGCATACAGTAACTGATCTTGATGAAACTTTAGCAGTGTGTTCGCTGTAAGAGGCCGATCACATGGATGTGACTATTGTGAGTCAAAGTTATAGCGCCACCAACTGGCAGCAGGAAGTGTGTAACTTTCAAAATGCTTTTAAATCACCCTCTTATTTTTACCCGATTTGCTTCAAACTTTATGTGTATAATGTAGACACACGCCAGATGTAGACCTGTGAAAGGATTATTGATATCTTAGATACTGTTGCCGTGACAACGCATCAAACTTTAATATTCTTTTTGGATGCTTTTGAGACTCTTAGCATGCCTGAAATTGCTTAAAATTGCATGAAACTTGACAGACAGATCACATTTATTAGCCAGTAGACATGTGCAAAGTTTCAGAAACGGGCGTGGTGCAGGGGCTCAGTAGCGCCACCTTTTGTGACAAAAGTGTGTGTGTGGGGGGGGGTTAGTTTCATCTACAGTTACAAAACTTTTTCAACTTGATGAAAATACTTTAAAGATGCTAAATTGTGAACGGATATTGAATATCTCAAACGGTTTTGCTATGGCGAGGGATTATGTCAAAAAAAGAATCAGGAAATGTCTCATATCTTTCTAAAATGTAATTATACACCATTTATTTTTCTATAAAATTATACTAATATTAGAACTAAACCCATTGTCTTCCTTTTTTTCAATTTAAGATTTATGTTTAAGTTTAAAAACAGCCAGAATGGTTGTTTAGCCAAAAAAAAAAAAAAAAAAAAAATCATTCATAGTGCTTTACTGCCCTCTTGTGTTCAAAATCAGGTAGGCCAATTGATGCTACTATGGGAATATTTTCCCACCGTGACTCCGCTGGGGGCTTTAAAATCGCTAACTTGAAAGCGAAAGTAACGGACGTCTCCACAAGACGTGCAGCTGTGAGCATTTTCGTTTCATTTTAAAAGAAGCCCCATTTCGGGGGCGGATTTCTTGAATGTATTTTACAAAATCACAATGTTGTGTTTGATTGCGAGTATCCAAAAATTAGTAAACACTTTGCAGTTTGAATGATCTTCTTGAATAAAATGACGGAGTAGCCAATGTTTCCACTGTTCGATCGCGGACGTCCACACGGACATTGATAATGGTGGCGCGTGCAGAGCGCGTGCTTGAATTGTGAGTTCAATAGTCTATTATTTTTCACGGAAAACACAACAACAAAAGAGTATAATGATAGATTCGCTTAAATAGGCGCTTTTACATAAAATAGCCTATTCCGTCATCATCTTTTCAGTCAGCTCTTCACTCTCGTGATTAATGAAATTTGACTCCTGTTGCTGATATTTGCTGCAACTTTCGTTCAGCTCACAATTTAGTAAGCAAACACGCTTCAAATGTGTTTATTTTATTTTTGTGTATATATATGTGTGTATATATATATATATATATTATATATATATATATATATATAGCTTATGTTTCAAATATGAGTTAATTAACAATCGTTGGAAAGAATGATACTTTTAAACATATCACTAAACCGTCATTAGGTGTCGCCAGGCGACCGTCTTAATGAGCGAGTCATTGATTCATTCGTTCAAACGATTCGTTCGAACGGCTGAGTCATTCATGAATGAGACAGATTATGGATTGGTCGTTGAATCTTTGAGTCAACCGATTTGTTCAAAATGCTGAATCATTCAGTAATGAGAACGCGTTGCTGTGAGATGCTCGATGGTTCTGCTGTGATCTTTGTCGAACTATTTTCGCTGCTGAAACAGAAAAAAAGTCAATATTGCATCTAAAATGTAAGTGATTTGACGTGTGTGTGTGTGTGTGTGTGTGTGTGTGATTGTGTCTGTTACAGTGATTGTTTAACCCTTGTTAAAGTTTAGGCTTTGTATTTTTGGATATATATCTTTTTATATATAAAAAAATTGCATACAACCCATATATTTTAAATGTATTGTTTGCTTTAAATTACATTGAGATTTGTATGTTTGGTAATTGAACCTGAATGAATTTTAAATGAATGTGCGATATTTCAGATCATATTTTTGTTTTCCTTAAAATTTGAACTAACACTAACTTTACTCTCATCTGAATGATAGATTATTTATTTATGTCTAAAATAAAAGCACATTTGATTTTTCTTTTTTAATCAATGTAGAATGTGTAACTGAAAAAATAAACAGATTAGGGCTCTGTTCGAGAACAAGAAATGAAAACCAATGCAATATGATGAATGTCCAAAAGATTTTTTTGCTTTTAAACTATGTGTGTCTGTGTGTGTGTGTGTGTGTGTGTGTGTGTGTGTGTAAGAGATTTTGGTTGGGTGACAGTTGTAGTTTACAGTTTGACAAAAGCACAATGTTGTGTTTTATTGCGATTGTACACAAATATAAGTAAACACTTTGTAGTTTGAATAATGTCCTGTATGAACAAAAGGACGGAGTATGTTTTTATGTCTACATTGTTCAATCACGCCTCACACACACACACACACACACAAAAACTATTTTTCTAATCAGATCAGGCAAATATTCTGTCTTGGCACACTTCATATAACTTTCAAACTTGTGTACTTATTTCATGTTTCCATTAAGTCCATGAGACCGTAGGGTGTCTCATTTTTCATTTTAGGTTTCAGAAGGTTGCTCACGCATACTTTGTGGTTGATATGTGCCCTCAATGCACACTTTTGCAGAGCCCACACTGATGCAAGCTCTACAGCACACATCTTCTCAAAGGTCAAAGCGGGGTTACGTTATTGCCCGTCACGCACAGTAACCCTAAAGGCACCGGGGTGGCGGTGCCAACAAGCCGGTGGCACCGCCACCCCGGTGTGCAAAAGTGTGCATATAAATATAGCTGCGAGCAGCGATGAAGGGCCAAAGCCGGCGGCACCGCCACTCCGGTGCCTTTAGGTAATTAAAGGCACCGGGGTTGCGGTGCCACCGGCTTGGGCCCGTAATCGCTGCTCGCAGCTATATTTATTTATTATTATTATTATTTTACTACCTTTTGGGCACTTTTGGGGGCCTTAACGTGCTCGAAAACTCTTGAAACTTTGCACACATCTCAGAACCCGCGGCCATCAGGGCCGGGCTGAAGCTGGTACCCGGGCGTGGCAGGGGGGCTCGACAGCGCCCCCTGGAACGGGGTTTGAACACTTGGTCCATAAATCAAACACGCTTGCATGTAATAATATGAAACTCAGTACACATATAGATCTCATCGGTTCATATATACTTCATGCTCTTACTTTTTACCCCAGCCCAACAGGAAGTCGGCTATTAAGGGTTGTTTGGAAAACACATGCAATGGAATGTGAAATACTCCTCCTAGAGAATTCAAACACACGGCACGAAACTCGGTCAGCATGAAGTCAAGACACTGAGGATGAAAAATTGCCAGGGGATTTTTGATATCTCGAACGGTTTGGCCGTGGCGAGTAAACGAAATTATGGCGAGAAACGTGAAACAGGAAGTGTGTTATAACTACTGCATACATTAACTAATCTTGATGAAACTTCAGCAGTGTGTTCGTTGTAAGAGCCCGATCACATGGATGTGACTATTGTGAGTCAAAGTTATAGCGCCACCAACTGGAAGCAGGAAGTGTGTCACTTTCAAAATGCTTTTAAATCACCCTCTTATTTGTACCCGATTTGCTTCAAACTTCATGTGCATAATGTAGACACACGCCAGATGTAGACCTGTGAAAGGATTATTGATATCTTAGATACTGTTGCCATGGCAATGCATCAAACATTAATATTCCTTTTTTTAAGCTTTTTCATGCTTTTTTATGCTTTCGGGCACTTTTGGGGTTCTTAACGTGCTCGAAAACTCTTGAAACTTTGCACACGGGACAAAACCCGCGGCCATCAGGGCCAGGCTGAAGCTGGTACCCGGGCGTGGCAGGGGGGCTCGACAGCGCCCCCTTGAACGGGTCAGACAATTTGGTCCATATATCCAACACGCTTTACCCTATTTGCTTCAAACTTGATGTGTATAATGTAGACACAAGCCAGATGTAGACCTGTGAAAGGATTGTTGATATCTTAGATGCTGTTGCCGTGACAACGCATCAAACTTTAATATTCTTTTTGGATACTTTTGAGATTCTTAGCGCACTTTTGGGGCCCTTAACGTGCTCAAAAACTCTTGAAACTTTGCACACGGGTCAGAAACCGCGGCCATCAGGGCCGGGCTGAAGCTGGTACCCGGGCGTGGCAGGGGGGCTCGACAGCGCCCCCTGGAATGGGGTCCGAAAACTTGGTCCATAAATCAAACAGGCTTTACCCGATTTGCTTCAAACTTGATGTGTATAATGTAGACACACGCCAGATTTAGACCTGTGAAAGGATTGTTGATATCTTAGATGCTGTTGCCGTGACAACGCATCAAACTTTAATATTCTTTTTGGATACTTTTGAGACTCTCAGCGCACTTTGGGGGCCCTTAACGTGCTCAAAAACTCTTGAAACTTTGCACACGGGTCAGAACCCGTGGCCATCAGGGCCGGGCTGAAGCTGGTACCCGGGCGTGGCAGGGGGGCTCGACAGTGCCCCCTGGAACGGGGTCCGAAAACTTGGTCCATAAATCAAACACGCTTGAATGTAATAATATGAAACTCGGTACACATATAGATCTCATCGATTCATATATCCTTTGTACTTTTACTTTTTACCCCAGCCCAACAGGAAGTCGGCTATTATGGTTTGTTTGGAAGCGTATGCCCCTGGAATTCGATATACTCCTCCTAGAGAATTCAACCAATCGCCACGAAACTCGGTCAGCATGAAGTCAAGACATTGAGGATGAAAAGTTGCCAGGGGATTTTTGATATCTCGAACGGTTTGGCTGTGGCGAGGAAACGAATTTATGGCGAATAAAGGAAACAGGAAGTGTGTTATAACTTCTGCATACATTAACTGATCTTGATGAAACTTCAGCAGTGTGTTCGCTGTAAGAGTCCGATCACATGGATGTGACTATTGTGAGTCAAAGTTATAGCGCCACCAACTGGCAGCAGGAAGTGTGTCACTTCCTAAAGGCTTTGAAATCACCCTCTTATTTTTACCCAATTTGCTTCAAACTTTATGTGTATAATGTAGACACACGGCAGATGTAGACCTGAGAAAGGATTATTGATATCTTAGATACTGTTGCCGTGGCAACGCATCAAACTTTATTATTCTTTGTTGATGCTTTTGAGACTCTTAACATACTTGAAATTGCATGAAACCCGACAGACACATCACATTTATTAGACAGTAGACATGTGCAGAGTTTCAGAAACGGGCATGGTGAGAGCAATTAGAGAATAATGTTTAAGTTTAAAAACAGCCAGAATGGTTGTTTAGTCAAAAAAAATTTTTTTCCAAATCATACATAGTGTTATACTGCCCTCTTGTGTTCAAAATCAGGTAAAAAGCGAAAGTAAAATAAGGACGTCTGCACAATTCATTAATAATGGTGCAGAGTAGAGTGAGCTTTTTCAATTAATTCCTATGGAAGTAGGAATGAACTAAACAACGTTCGCTCTGTTCTGCTCGTCCCTCACCGTGGGCGCGCAGAGTTATGAATGCCCGTGCAGCCGTGAGCATTTTAGTTTCATTTTAAAATTAGCGCCATTTCGGGGGACGTATTACTTTAATTTATTTAACAAAAACACAATGTTGTGTTTAATTGCGAGTGTACACAAATATAAGTAAACACTTTGACGTTTGAATGATGTCCTGTATGAAGAAAATGACGGAGTATGTTTCACTGTTCAATCGCGCTGAGCCACCCAGACCCCCACACACACACTGACACACACACACACACACACACACACACACACACAAACACACACACACACACACACACAATAATAAAACATTCAACCTAACATATACAAATTACACTGCTATGTTGAAATAGTCAGTAGTACAATTTGTATCATTCACAGTAAGCACCGCTCCACTGTGATTTTTCCAAGCACATTTTTGCACAAGTGAAGAGGATGATTTTTTCCGTCGATATTGGAACGTGAGTGAAGTACAAAGCCTGTAATAAAGAATAGTTTAGCATCCAAATACATCGCAAATGTTGCAACATTTAGATTCTAAAGAGAGATTTACGTGAGCCTAACACCACTTACTTTTACTTTTGTTTTAAATTATTTCGTTTTGGCTTTATTATAGTTATTTTTTTATTTGTGTTCTGTTCTGAATATCATTAAATTTAAAGGATTTGTTGTGGAATATTTTGAGTGTATAATCAAATAACACTAAACCGTCACTAGGTGTCGCCAGGCGACCGTCTTAATGAGCGGGTCATTGATTCATTCGTTCAAACGATTCGTTTGAACGACTGAGTCATTCATGAATGAGACAGATGTTTATGGATTGGTCATTGAATCTTTGAGTCAACCAATTTGTTCAAAATGCTGAATCATTCAGTAATGAGAAAACACGTTGCTGTGAGATGCAATGGTTCTGCTGTGATCTTTGTTTAACTATTTTCGCTGCTGAAACAGAAGAACAGTCAATATTGCATCTAAAATGTAAGTGACTTGACACGTGTGTGTGTGTGTGTGTGTGTGTGTGCGTGTGAGTGCGTGCGTGCGTGTGTGTGTGTGTGTGTGTGTGTGTGTGTGTGCAATCAATCCCAGGTAAGAGGCATGAATAATGAGAATTGGACTTCTAGGAGTGAGGTTAATATTCCGGAGATGGTTCCCTCGGATTGTGAAAAGGAGGCGGCGCGGGAGTGGCCAGGCATTGCGCTACTTCTGTTTCAAAGTTTAAAACAATGCTAATATCATTTTTTTGAACGATTTCATTACAAATGTTTATTTTATATATTTATAAAATATTATAAAATATAATAACTATGTTTTGTCCTATTAACAAAAGACAGGCAATGTACTATTAACAAATGTTAATAGTTTTTTAAAAGTTAAAATTATACTTTATGCATTTGTTTTGTGTCAGATGATTAACAATATAAATTAAACAAAGCTTAAAACAAACAAAATAATAAAACGAAAACAAAGCTTGAACATTTTATTTAATTGAAAAGCCTTTTTGAAATAAAATGTGTTTTTTTCCCTCTGAAATAGCAAAAGCATCGCACACTTAGCTGTACCTGCTCTAAATAAATAATAGTATTTAAATAAAAATACAAAATCGAAATAAATAAATTATATAAAACAAAATCAAATCAAAGAAAATAAATCTTATTAAAGTTATGCAGGCACACATTTAACAATAATTTTCAAGTGACAAATAAAATCAATCAAAATTCCTTACACATGGAGTTAATCCTGACGATTCCTGAGGCGCCTTTCCTCATGACACTCGCTTTTTTTTTCGAAGATATATTTTCTTTGGTTTGATTTTGTTTTTGTAATAATTTATTTTATTTAGTTCGATTTTGTATTTTTATTGAATTACTCTTTTTTATTTAGAGCAGGTACAGCTAGTGTGTGATGCTTTTGCTATTTCAGAGGAAAACAATAATTTTATTTAATTAATAATTTTTGTTTCAGTCCACCATATAATTATGTTGTGTTTGATCTATGGAAAAAAGTTAGTTGTGAAATGGTTGAATATTAACAAAAGTTAATAGTTTTTTACAAGTTAGAATAATACGATATATATATATATATAAACAAGCCGGTGGCACCGCCACCCCGGTGCCTTTACGGTTACTGTGCATGACGGGCAATATCGTAACTCCGCTTTGACCTTTGAGAAGATGTGTGCTATAGAGCTTGCATTGGTGTGGGCTCTGCAAAAGTGTGTGTGTGTGTGTGAGGCGTGATTGAACAATGTAGACATATATATATATATATATATATAAAGGCACCGGGGTGGCGGTGCCACCGGCTTGTTTATATATATATATATATATATATATATATATATATATATATATATATATATATATGAATATAGCTGCGAGCAGCGATGAAGGGCCAAAGCCGGCGGCACCGCCACTCCGGTGCCTTTAGGTAACTAAAGGCACCGGGGTTGCGGTGCCACCGGCTTGGGCCCGTAATCGCTGCTCGCAGCTATATTTATTATTATTTTACTACCTTTTGGGCACTTTTGGGGGCCTTAACGTGCTCGAAAACTCTTGAAACTTTGCACACATCTCAGAACCCGCGGCCATCAGGGCCGGGCTGAAGCTGGTACCCGGGCGTGGCAGGGGGGCTCGACAGCGCCCCCTGGAACGGGGTTTGAACACTTGGTCCATAAATCAAACACGCTTGCATGTAATAATATGAAACTCAGTACACATATAGATCTCATCGGTTCATATATACTTCATGCTCTTACTTTTTACCCCAGCCCAACAGGAAGTCGGCTATTAAGGGTTGTTTGGAAAACACATGCAATGGAATGTGAAATACTCCTCCTAGAGAATTCAAACACACGGCACGAAACTCGGTCAGCATGAAGTCAAGACACTGAGGATGAAAAATTGCCAGGGGATTTTTGATATCTCGAACGGTTTGGCCGTGGCGAGTAAACGAAATTATGGCGAGAAACGTGAAACAGGAAGTGTGTTATAACTACTGCATACATTAACTAATCTTGATGAAACTTCAGCAGTGTGTTCGTTGTAAGAGCCCGATCACATGGATGTGACTATTGTGAGTCAAAGTTATAGCGCCACCAACTGGAAGCAGGAAGTGTGTCACTTTCAAAATGCTTTTAAATCACCCTCTTATTTTTACCCGATTTGCTTCAAACTTCATGTGCATAATGTAGACACACGCCAGATGTAGACCTGTGAAAGGATTATTGATATCTTAGATACTGTTGCCATGGCAATGCATCAAACATTAATATTCCTTTTTTTAAGCTTTTTCATGCTTTTTTATGCTTTCGGGCACTTTTGGGGTTCTTAACGTGCTCGAAAACTCTTGAAACTTTGCACACGGGACAAAACCCGCGGCCATCAGGGCCAGGCTGAAGCTGGTACCCGGGCGTGGCAGGGGGGCTCGACAGCGCCCCCTTGAACGGGTCAGACAATTTGGTCCATATATCCAACACGCTTTACCCTATTTGCTTCAAACTTGATGTGTATAATGTAGACACAAGCCAGATGTAGACCTGTGAAAGGATTGTTGATATCTTAGATGCTGTTGCCGTGACAACGCATCAAACTTTAATATTCTTTTTGGATACTTTTGAGATTCTTAGCGCACTTTTGGGGCCCTTAACGTGCTCAAAAACTCTTGAAACTTTGCACACGGGTCAGAAACCGCGGCCATCAGGGCCGGGCTGAAGCTGGTACCCGGGCGTGGCAGGGGGGCTCGACAGCGCCCCCTGGAATGGGGTCCGAAAACTTGGTCCATAAATCAAACAGGCTTTACCCGATTTGCTTCAAACTTGATGTGTATAATGTAGACACACGCCAGATTTAGACCTGTGAAAGGATTGTTGATATCTTAGATGCTGTTGCCGTGACAACGCATCAAACTTTAATATTCTTTTTGGATACTTTTGAGACTCTCAGCGCACTTTGGGGGCCCTTAACGTGCTCAAAAACTCTTGAAACTTTGCACACGGGTCAGAACCCGTGGCCATCAGGGCCGGGCTGAAGCTGGTACCCGGGCGTGGCAGGGGGGCTCGACAGTGCCCCCTGGAACGGGGTCCGAAAACTTGGTCCATAAATCAAACACGCTTGAATGTAATAATATGAAACTCGGTACACATATAGATCTCATCGATTCATATATCCTTTGTACTTTTACTTTTTACCCCAGCCCAACAGGAAGTCGGCTATTATGGTTTGTTTGGAAGCGTATGCCCCTGGAATTCGATATACTCCTCCTAGAGAATTCAACCAATCGCCACGAAACTCGGTCAGCATGAAGTCAAGACATTGAGGATGAAAAGTTGCCAGGGGATTTTTGATATCTCGAACGGTTTGGCTGTGGCGAGGAAACGAATTTATGGCGAATAAAGGAAACAGGAAGTGTGTTATAACTTCTGCATACATTAACTGATCTTGATGAAACTTCAGCAGTGTGTTCGCTGTAAGAGTCCGATCACATGGATGTGACTATTGTGAGTCAAAGTTATAGCGCCACCAACTGGCAGCAGGAAGTGTGTCACTTCCTAAAGGCTTTGAAATCACCCTCTTATTTTTACCCAATTTGCTTCAAACTTTATGTGTATAATGTAGACACACGGCAGATGTAGACCTGAGAAAGGATTATTGATATCTTAGATACTGTTGCCGTGGCAACGCATCAAACTTTATTATTCTTTGTTGATGCTTTTGAGACTCTTAACATACTTGAAATTGCATGAAACCCGACAGACACATCACATTTATTAGACAGTAGACATGTGCAGAGTTTCAGAAACGGGCATGGTGAGAGCAATTAGAGAATAATGTTTAAGTTTAAAAACAGCCAGAATGGTTGTTTAGTCAAAAAAATTTTTTTTCCAAATCATACATAGTGTTATACTGCCCTCTTGTGTTCAAAATCAGGTAAAAAGCGAAAGTAAAATAAGGACGTCTGCACAATTCATTAATAATGGTGCAGAGTAGAGTGAGCTTTTTCAATTAATTCCTATGGAAGTAGGAATGAACTAAACAACGTTCGCTCTGTTCTGCTCGTCCCTCACCGTGGGCGCGCAGAGTTATGAATGCCCGTGCAGCCGTGAGCATTTTAGTTTCATTTTAAAATTAGCGCCATTTCGGGGGACGTATTACTTTAATTTATTTAACAAAAACACAATGTTGTGTTTAATTGCGAGTGTACACAAATATAAGTAAACACTTTGACGTTTGAATGATGTCCTGTATGAAGAAAATGACGGAGTATGTTTCACTGTTCAATCGCGCTGAGCCACCCAGACCCCCACACACACACTGACACACTGACACACACACACACACACACACACACACACACACACACACACACACACACACACACACACACAAACACACACACACACACACAATAATAAAACATTCAACCTAACATATACAAATTACACTGCTATGTTGAAATAGTCAGTAGTACAATTTGTATCATTCACAGTAAGCACCGCTCCACTGTGATTTTTCCAAGCACATTTTTGCACAAGTGAAGAGGATGATTTTTTCCGTCGATATTGGAACGTGAGTGAAGTACAAAGCCTGTAATAAAGAATAGTTTAGCATCCAAATACATCGCAAATGTTGCAACATTTAGATTCTAAAGAGAGATTTACGTGAGCCTAACACCACTTACTTTTACTTTTGTTTTAAATTATTTCGTTTTGGCTTTATTATAGTTATTTTTTTATTTGTGTTCTGTTCTGAATATCATTAAATTTAAAGGATTTGTTGTGGAATATTTTGAGTGTATAATCAAATAACACTAAACCGTCACTAGGTGTCGCCAGGCGACCGTCTTAATGAGCGGGTCATTGATTCATTCGTTCAAACGATTCGTTTGAACGACTGAGTCATTCATGAATGAGACAGATGTTTATGGATTGGTCATTGAATCTTTGAGTCAACCAATTTGTTCAAAATGCTGAATCATTCAGTAATGAGAAAACACGTTGCTGTGAGATGCAATGGTTCTGCTGTGATCTTTGTTTAACTATTTTCGCTGCTGAAACAGAAGAACAGTCAATATTGCATCTAAAATGTAAGTGACTTGACACGTGTGTGTGTGTGTGTGTGTGTGTGTGTGTGTGTGCGTGTGAGTGCGTGCGTGCGTGTGTGTGTGTGTGTGTGTGTGTGTGTGTGCAATCAATCCCAGGTAAGAGGCATGAATAATGAGAATTGGACTTCTAGGAGTGAGGTTAATATTCCGGAGATGGTTCCCTCGGATTGTGAAAAGGAGGCGGCGCGGGAGTGGCCAGGCATTGCGCTACTTCTGTTTCAAAGTTTAAAACAATGCTAATATCATTTTTTTGAACGATTTCATTACAAATGTTTATTTTATATATTTATAAAATATTATAAAATATAATAACTATGTTTTGTCCTATTAACAAAAGACAGGCAATGTACTATTAACAAATGTTAATAGTTTTTTAAAAGTTAAAATGATACTTTATGCATTTGTTTTGTGTCAGATGATTAACAATATAAATTAAACAAAGCTTAAAACAAACAAAATAATAAAACGAAAACAAAGCTTGAACATTTTATTTAATTGAAAAGCCTTTTTGAAATAAAATGTGTTTTTTTCCCTCTGAAATAGCAAAAGCATCGCACACTTAGCTGTACCTGCTCTAAATAAATAATAGTATTTAAATAAAAATACAAAATCGAAATAAATAAATTATATAAAACAAAATCAAATCAAAGAAAATAAATCTTATTAAAGTTATGCAGGCACACATTTAACAATAATTTTCAAGTGACAAATAAAATCAATCAAAATTCCTTACACATGGAGTTAATCCTGACGATTCCTGAGGCGCCTTTCCTCATGACACTCGCTTTTTTTTTCGAAGATATATTTTCTTTGGTTTGATTTTGTTTTTGTAATAATTTATTTTATTTAGTTCGATTTTGTATTTTTATTGAATTACTCTTTTTTATTTAGAGCAGGTACAGCTAGTGTGTGATGCTTTTGCTATTTCAGAGGAAAACAATAATTTTATTTAATTAATAATTTTTGTTTCAGTCCACCATATAATTATGTTGTGTTTGATCTATGGAAAAAAGTTAGTTGTGAAATGGTTGAATATTAACAAAAGTTAATAGTTTTTTACAAGTTAGAATAATACGATATATATATATATATAAACAAGCCGGTGGCACCGCCACCCCGGTGACTTTACGGTTACTGTGCATGACGGGCAATATCGTAACTCCGCTTTGACCTTTGAGAAGATGTGTGCTATAGAGCTTGCATTGGTGTGGGCTCTGCAAAAGTGTGTGTGTGTGTGTGAGGCGTGATTGAACAATGTAGACATATATATATATATATATATATAAAGGCACCGGGGGTGGCGGTGCCACCGGCTTGTTTATATATATATATATATATATATATATATATATATATATATATATATATGAATATAGCTGCGAGCAGCGATGAAGGGCCAAAGCCGGCGGCACCGCCACTCCGGTGCCTTTAGGTAACTAAAGGCACCGGGGTTGCGGTGCCACCGGCTTGGGCCCGTAATCGCTGCTCGCAGCTATATTTATTATTATTATTATTATTATTTTACTACCTTTTGGGCACTTTTGGGGGCCTTAACGTGCTCGAAAACTCTTGAAACTTTGCACACATCTCAGAACCCGCGGCCATCAGGGCCGGGCTGAAGCTGGTACCCGGGCGTGGCAGGGGGGCTCGACAGCGCCCCCTGGAACGGGGTTTGAACACTTGGTCCATAAATCAAACACGCTTGCATGTAATAATATGAAACTCAGTACACATATAGATCTCATCGGTTCATATATACTTCATGCTCTTACTTTTTACCCCAGCCCAACAGGAAGTCGGCTATTAAGGGTTGTTTGGAAAACACATGCAATGGAATGTGAAATACTCCTCCTAGAGAATTCAAACACACGGCACGAAACTCGGTCAGCATGAAGTCAAGACACTGAGGATGAAAAATTGCCAGGGGATTTTTGATATCTCGAACGGTTTGGCCGTGGCGAGTAAACGAAATTATGGCGAGAAACGTGAAACAGGAAGTGTGTTATAACTACTGCATACATTAACTAATCTTGATGAAACTTCAGCAGTGTGTTCGTTGTAAGAGCCCGATCACATGGATGTGACTATTGTGAGTCAAAGTTATAGCGCCACCAACTGGAAGCAGGAAGTGTGTCACTTTCAAAATGCTTTTAAATCACCCTCTTATTTTTACCCGATTTGCTTCAAACTTCATGTGCATAATGTAGACACACGCCAGATGTAGACCTGTGAAAGGATTATTGATATCTTAGATACTGTTGCCATGGCAATGCATCAAACATTAATATTCCTTTTTTTAAGCTTTTTCATGCTTTTTTATGCTTTCGGGCACTTTTGGGGTTCTTAACGTGCTCGAAAACTCTTGAAACTTTGCACACGGGACAAAACCCGCGGCCATCAGGGCCAGGCTGAAGCTGGTACCCGGGCGTGGCAGGGGGGCTCGACAGCGCCCCCTTGAACGGGTCAGACAATTTGGTCCATATATCCAACACGCTTTACCCTATTTGCTTCAAACTTGATGTGTATAATGTAGACACAAGCCAGATGTAGACCTGTGAAAGGATTGTTGATATCTTAGATGCTGTTGCCGTGACAACGCATCAAACTTTAATATTCTTTTTGGATACTTTTGAGATTCTTAGCGCACTTTTGGGGCCCTTAACGTGCTCAAAAACTCTTGAAACTTTGCACACGGGTCAGAAACCGCGGCCATCAGGGCCGGGCTGAAGCTGGTACCCGGGCGTGGCAGGGGGGCTCGACAGCGCCCCCTGGAATGGGGTCCGAAAACTTGGTCCATAAATCAAACAGGCTTTACCCGATTTGCTTCAAACTTGATGTGTATAATGTAGACACACGCCAGATTTAGACCTGTGAAAGGATTGTTGATATCTTAGATGCTGTTGCCGTGACAACGCATCAAACTTTAATATTCTTTTTGGATACTTTTGAGACTCTCAGCGCACTTTGGGGGCCCTTAACGTGCTCAAAAACTCTTGAAACTTTGCACACGGGTCAGAACCCGTGGCCATCAGGGCCGGGCTGAAGCTGGTACCCGGGCGTGGCAGGGGGGCTCGACAGTGCCCCCTGGAACGGGGTCCGAAAACTTGGTCCATAAATCAAACACGCTTGAATGTAATAATATGAAACTCGGTACACATATAGATCTCATCGATTCATATATCCTTTGTACTTTTACTTTTTACCCCAGCCCAACAGGAAGTCGGCTATTATGGTTTGTTTGGAAGCGTATGCCCCTGGAATTCGATATACTCCTCCTAGAGAATTCAACCAATCGCCACGAAACTCGGTCAGCATGAAGTCAAGACATTGAGGATGAAAAGTTGCCAGGGGATTTTTGATATCTCGAACGGTTTGGCTGTGGCGAGGAAACGAATTTATGGCGAATAAAGGAAACAGGAAGTGTGTTATAACTTCTGCATACATTAACTGATCTTGATGAAACTTCAGCAGTGTGTTCGCTGTAAGAGTCCGATCACATGGATGTGACTATTGTGAGTCAAAGTTATAGCGCCACCAACTGGCAGCAGGAAGTGTGTCACTTCCTAAAGGCTTTGAAATCACCCTCTTATTTTTACCCAATTTGCTTCAAACTTTATGTGTATAATGTAGACACACGGCAGATGTAGACCTGAGAAAGGATTATTGATATCTTAGATACTGTTGCCGTGGCAACGCATCAAACTTTATTATTCTTTGTTGATGCTTTTGAGACTCTTAACATACTTGAAATTGCATGAAACCCGACAGACACATCACATTTATTAGACAGTAGACATGTGCAGAGTTTCAGAAACGGGCATGGTGAGAGCAATTAGAGAATAATGTTTAAGTTTAAAAACAGCCAGAATGGTTGTTTAGTCAAAAAAATTTTTTTTCCAAATCATACATAGTGTTATACTGCCCTCTTGTGTTCAAAATCAGGTAAAAAGCGAAAGTAAAATAAGGACGTCTGCACAATTCATTAATAATGGTGCAGAGTAGAGTGAGCTTTTTCAATTAATTCCTATGGAAGTAGGAATGAACTAAACAACGTTCGCTCTGTTCTGCTCATCCCTCACCGTGGGCGCGCAGAGTTATGAATGCCCGTGCAGCCGTGAGCATTTTAGTTTCATTTTAAAATTAGCGCCATTTCGGGGGACGTATTACTTTAATTTATTTAACAAAAACACAATGTTGTGTTTAATTGCGAGTGTACACAAATATAAGTAAACACTTTGACGTTTGAATGATGTCCTGTATGAAGAAAATGACGGAGTATGTTTCACTGTTCAATCGCGCTGAGCCACCCAGACCCCCACACACACACTGACACACACACACACACACACACACACACACACACACACACACACACACACACACACACACACACACACACACAAACACACACACACACACACACACAATAATAAAACATTCAACCTAACATATACAAATTACACTGCTATGTTGAAATAGTCAGTAGTACAATTTGTATCATTCACAGTAAGCACCGCTCCACTGTGATTTTTCCAAGCACATTTTTGCACAAGTGAAGAGGATGATTTTTTCCGTCGATATTGGAACGTGAGTGAAGTACAAAGCCTGTAATAAAGAATAGTTTAGCATCCAAATACATCGCAAATGTTGCAACATTTAGATTCTAAAGAGAGATTTACGTGAGCCTAACACCACTTACTTTTACTTTTGTTTTAAATTATTTCGTTTTGGCTTTATTATAGTTATTTTTTTATTTGTGTTCTGTTCTGAATATCATTAAATTTAAAGGATTTGTTGTGGAATATTTTGAGTGTATAATCAAATAACACTAAACCGTCACTAGGTGTCGCCAGGCGACCGTCTTAATGAGCGGGTCATTGATTCATTCGTTCAAACGATTCGTTTGAACGACTGAGTCATTCATGAATGAGACAGATGTTTATGGATTGGTCATTGAATCTTTGAGTCAACCAATTTGTTCAAAATGCTGAATCATTCAGTAATGAGAAAACACGTTGCTGTGAGATGCAATGGTTCTGCTGTGATCTTTGTTTAACTATTTTCGCTGCTGAAACAGAAGAACAGTCAATATTGCATCTAAAATGTAAGTGACTTGACACGTGTGTGTGTGTGTGTGTGTGTGTGTGTGTGCGTGTGAGTGCGTGCGTGCGTGTGTGTGTGTGTGTGTGTGTGTGTGTGTGTGCAATCAATCCCAGGTAAGAGGCATGAATAATGAGAATTGGACTTCTAGGAGTGAGGTTAATATTCCGGAGATGGTTCCCTCGGATTGTGAAAAGGAGGCGGCGCGGGAGTGGCCAGGCATTGCGCTACTTCTGTTTCAAAGTTTAAAACAATGCTAATATCATTTTTTTGAACGATTTCATTACAAATGTTTATTTTATATATTTATAAAATATTATAAAATATAATAACTATGTTTTGTCCTATTAAAAAAAGACAGGCAATGTACTATTAACAAATGTTAATAGTTTTTTAAAAGTTAAAATGATACTTTATGCATTTGTTTTGTGTCAGATGATTAACAATATAAATTAAACAAAGCTTAAAACAAACAAAATAATAAAACGAAAACAAAGCTTGAACATTTTATTTAATTGAAAAGCCTTTTTGAAATAAAATGTGTTTTTTTCCCTCTGAAATAGCAAAAGCATCGCACACTTAGCTGTACCTGCTCTAAATAAATAATAGTATTTAAATAAAAATACAAAATCGAAATAAATAAATTATATAAAACAAAATCAAATCAAAGAAAATAAATCTTATTAAAGTTATGCAGGCACACATTTAACAATAATTTTCAAGTGACAAATAAAATCAATCAAAATTCCTTACACATGGAGTTAATCCTGACGATTCCTGAGGCGCCTTTCCTCATGACACTCGCTTTTTTTTTCGAAGATATATTTTCTTTGGTTTGATTTTGTTTTTGTAATAATTTATTTTATTTAGTTCGATTTTGTATTTTTATTGAATTACTCTTTTTTATTTAGAGCAGGTACAGCTAGTGTGTGATGCTTTTGCTATTTCAGAGGAAAACAATAATTTTATTTAATTAATAATTTTTGTTTCAGTCCACCATATAATTATGTTGTGTTTGATCTATGGAAAAAAGTTAGTTGTGAAATGGTTGAATATTAACAAAAGTTAATAGTTTTTTACAAGTTAGAATAATACGATATATATATATATATAAACAAGCCGGTGGCACCGCCACCCCCGGTGCCTTTACGGTTACTGTGCATGACGGGCAATATCGTAACTCCGCTTTGACCTTTGAGAAGATGTGTGCTATAGAGCTTGCATTGGTGTGGGCTCTGCAAAAGTGTGTGTGTGTGTGTGTGAGGCGTGATTGAACAATGTAGACATATATATATATATATATATATAAAGGCACCGGGGTGGCGGTGCCACCGGCTTGTTTATATATATATATATATATATATATATATATATATGAATATAGCTGCGAGCAGCGATGAAGGGCCAAAGCCGGCGGCACCGCCACTCCGGTGCCTTTAGGTAACTAAAGGCACCGGGGTTGCGGTGCCACCGGCTTGGGCCCGTAATCGCTGCTCGCAGCTATATTTTATTATTATTATTATTATTTTACTACCTTTTGGGCACTTTTGGGGGCCTTAACGTGCTCGAAAACTCTTGAAACTTTGCACACATCTCAGAACCCGCGGCCATCAGGGCCGGGCTGAAGCTGGTACCCGGGCGTGGCAGGGGGGCTCGACAGCGCCCCCTGGAACGGGGTTTGAACACTTGGTCCATAAATCAAACACGCTTGCATGTAATAATATGAAACTCAGTACACATATAGATCTCATCGGTTCATATATACTTCATGCTCTTACTTTTTACCCCAGCCCAACAGGAAGTCGGCTATTAAGGGTTGTTTGGAAAACACATGCAATGGAATGTGAAATACTCCTCCTAGAGAATTCAAACACACGGCACGAAACTCGGTCAGCATGAAGTCAAGACACTGAGGATGAAAAATTGCCAGGGGATTTTTGATATCTCGAACGGTTTGGCCGTGGCGAGTAAACGAAATTATGGCGAGAAACGTGAAACAGGAAGTGTGTTATAACTACTGCATACATTAACTAATCTCGATGAAACTTCAGCAGTGTGTTCGTTGTAAGAGCCCGATCACATGGATGTGACTATTGTGAGTCAAAGTTATAGCGCCACCAACTGGAAGCAGGAAGTGTGTCACTTTCAAAATGCTTTTAAATCACCCTCTTATTTTTACCCGATTTGCTTCAAACTTCATGTGCATAATGTAGACACACGGCAGATGTAGACCTGTGAAAGGATTATTGATATCTTAGATACTGTTGCCATGGCAATGCATCAAACATTAATATTCCTTTTTTTAAGCTTTTTCATGCTTTTTTATGCTTTCGGGCACTTTTGGGGTTCTTAACGTGCTCGAAAACTCTTGAAACTTTGCACACGGGACAAAACCCGCGGCCATCAGGGCCAGGCTGAAGCTGGTACCCGGGCGTGGCAGGGGGGCTCGACAGCGCCCCCTTGAACGGGTCAGACAATTTGGTCCATATATCCAACACGCTTTACCCTATTTGCTTCAAACTTGATGTGTATAATGTAGACACAAGCCAGATGTAGACCTGTGAAAGGATTGTTGATATCTTAGATGCTGTTGCCGTGACAACGCATCAAACTTTAATATTCTTTTTGGATACTTTTGAGATTCTTAGCGCACTTTTGGGGCCCTTAACATGCTCAAAAACTCTTGAAACTTTGCACACGGGTCAGAAACCGTGGCCATCAGGGCCGGGCTGAAGCTGGTACCCGGGCGTGGCAGGGGGGCTCGACAGCGCCCCCTGGAATGGGGTCCGAAAACTTGGTCCATAAATCAAACAGGCTTTACCCGATTTGCTTCAAACTTGATGTGTATAATGTAGACACACGCCAGATTTAGACCTGTGAAAGGATTGTTGATATCTTAGATGCTGTTGCCGTGACAACGCATCAAACTTTAATATTCTTTTTGGATACTTTTGAGACTCTCAGCGCACTTTGGGGGCCCTTAACGTGCTCAAAAACTCTTGAAACTTTGCACACGGGTCAGAACCCGTGGCCATCAGGGCCGGGCTGAAGCTGGTACCCGGGCGTGGCAGGGGGGCTCGACAGTGCCCCCTGGAACGGGGTCCGAAAACTTGGTCCATAAATCAAACACGCTTGAATGTAATAATATGAAACTCGGTACACATATAGATCTCATCGATTCATATATCCTTTGTACTTTTACTTTTTACCCCAGCCCAACAGGAAGTCGGCTATTATGGTTTGTTTGGAAGCGTATGCCCCTGGAATTCGATATACTCCTCCTAGAGAATTCAACCAATCGCCACGAAACTCGGTCAGCATGAAGTCAAGACATTGAGCATGAAAAATTGCCAGGGGATTTTTGATATCTCGAACGGTTTGGCCGTGGCGAGGAAACGAATTTATGGCGAGAAACGTGAAACAGGAAGTGTGTTATAACTTCAGCATACAGTAACTGATCTTGATGAAACTTTAGCAGTGTGTTCGCTGTAAGAGGCCGATCACATGGATGTGACTATTGTGAGTCAAAGTTATAGCGCCACCAACTGGCAGCAGGAAGTGTGTAACTTTCAAAATTCTTTTAAATCACCCTCTTATTTTTACCCGATTTGCTTCAAACTTTATGTGTATAATGTAGACACACGCCAGATGTAGACCTGTGAAAGGATTATTGATATCTTAGATACTGTTGCCGTGACAACGCATCAAACTTTAATATTCTTTTTGGATGCTTTTGAGACTCTTAGCATGCCTGAAATTGCTTAAAATTGCATGAAACTTGACAGACAGATCACATTTATTAGCCAGTAGACATGTGCAAAGTTTCAGAAACGGGCGTGGTGCAGGGGCTCAGTAGCGCCACCTTTTGTGACAAAAGTGTGTGTGTGGGGGGGGGTTAGTTTCATCTACAGTTACAAAACTTTTTCAACTTGATGAAAATACTTTAAAGATGCTAAATTGTGAACGGATATTGAATATCTCAAACGGTTTTGCTATGGCGAGGGATTATGTCAAAAAAAGAATCAGGAAATGTCTCATATCTTTCTAAAATGTAATTATACACCATTTATTTTTCTATAAAATTATACTAATATTAGAACTAAACCCATTGTCTTCCTTTTTTTCAATTTAAGATTTATGTTTAAGTTTAAAAACAGCCAGAATGGTTGTTTAGCCAAAAAAATAAAAAAAAATAAAATCATTCATAGTGCTTTACTGCCCTCTTGTGTTCAAAATCAGGTAGGCCAATTGATGCTACTATGGGAATATTTTCCCACCGTGACTCCGCTGGGGGCTTTAAAATCGCTAACTTGAAAGCGAAAGTAACGGACGTCTCCACAAGACGTGCAGCTGTGAGCATTTTCGTTTCATTTTAAAAGAAGCCCCATTTCGGGGGCGGATTTCTTGAATGTATTTTACAAAATCACAATGTTGTGTTTGATTGCGAGTATCCAAAAATTAGTAAACACTTTGCAGTTTGAATGATCTTCTTGAATAAAATGACGGAGTAGCCAATGTTTCCACTGTTCGATCGCGGACGTCCACACGGACATTGATAATGGTGGCGCGTGCAGAGCGCGTGCTTGAATTGTGAGTTCAATAGTCTATTATTTTTCACGGAAAACACAACAACAAAAGAGTATAATGATAGATTCGCTTAAATAGGCGCTTTTACATAAAATAGCCTATTCCGTCATCATCTTTTCAGTCAGCTCTTCACTCTCGTGATTAATGAAATTTGACTCCTGTTGCTGATATTTGCTGCAACTTTCGTTCAGCTCACAATTTAGTAAGCAAACACGCTTCAAATGTGTTTATTTTATTTTTGTGTATATATATGTGTGTATATATATATATATATATTATATATATATATATATATATAGCTTATGTTTCAAATATGAGTTAATTAACAATCGTTGGAAAGAATGATACTTTTAAACATATCACTAAACCGTCATTAGGTGTCGCCAGGCGACCGTCTTAATGAGCGAGTCATTGATTCATTCGTTCAAACGATTCGTTCGAACGGCTGAGTCATTCATGAATGAGACAGATTATGGATTGGTCGTTGAATCTTTGAGTCAACCGATTTGTTCAAAATGCTGAATCATTCAGTAATGAGAACGCGTTGCTGTGAGATGCTCGATGGTTCTGCTGTGATCTTTGTCGAACTATTTTCGCTGCTGAAACAGAAAAAAAGTCAATATTGCATCTAAAATGTAAGTGATTTGACGTGTGTGTGTGTGTGTGTGATTGTGTCTGTTACAGTGATTGTTTAACCCTTGTTAAAGTTTAGGCTTTGTATTTTTGGATATATATCTTTTTATATATAAAAAAATTGCATACAACCCATATATTTTAAATGTATTGTTTGCTTTAAATTACATTGAGATTTGTATGTTTGGTAATTGAACCTGAATGAATTTTAAATGAATGTGCGATATTTCAGATCATATTTTTGTTTTCCTTAAAATTTGAACTAACACTAACTTTACTCTCATCTGAATGATAGATTATTTATTTATGTCTAAAATAAAAGCACATTTGATTTTTCTTTTTTAATCAATGTAGAATGTGTAACTGAAAAAATAAACAGATTAGGGCTCTGTTCGAGAACAAGAAATGAAAACCAATGCAATATGATGAATGTCCAAAAGATTTTTTTGCTTTTAAACTATGTGTGTCTGTGTGTGTGTGTGTGTGTGTGTGTGTGTGTGTGTGTGTAAGAGATTTTGGTTGGGTGACAGTTGTAGTTTACAGTTTGACAAAAGCACAATGTTGTGTTTTATTGCGATTGTACACAAATATAAGTAAACACTTTGTAGTTTGAATAATGTCCTGTATGAACAAAAGGACGGAGTATGTTTTTATGTCTACATTGTTCAATCACGCCTCACACACACACACACACACACAAAAACTATTTTTCTAATCAGATCAGGCAAATATTCTGTCTTGGCACACTTCATATAACTTTCAAACTTGTGTACTTATTTCATGTTTCCATTAAGTCCATGAGACCGTAGGGTGTCTCATTTTTCATTTTAGGTTTCAGAAGGTTGCTCACGCATACTTTGTGGTTGATATGTGCCCTCAATGCACACTTTTGCAGAGCCCACACTGATGCAAGCTCTACAGCACACATCTTCTCAAAGGTCAAAGCGGGGTTACGTTATTGCCCGTCACGCACAGTAACCCTAAAGGCACCGGGGTGGCGGTGCCACCGGCTTGTTTATATATATATATATATATATATATATATATATATATAAACAAGCCGGTGGCACCGCCACCCCGGTGTGCAAAAGTGTGCATATAAATATAGCTGCGAGCAGCGATGAAGGGCCAAAGCCGGCGGCACCGCCACTCCGGTGCCTTTAGGTAATTAAAGGCACCGGGGTTGCGGTGCCACCGGCTTGGGCCCGTAATCGCTGCTCGCAGCTATATTTTATTATTATTATTATTATTTTACTACCTTTTGGGCACTTTTGGGGGCCTTAACGTGCTCGAAAACTCTTGAAACTTTGCACACATCTCAGAACCCGCGGCCATCAGGGCCGGGCTGAAGCTGGTACCCGGGCGTGGCAGGGGGGCTCGACAGCGCCCCCTGGAACGGGGTTTGAACACTTGGTCCATAAATCAAACACGCTTGCATGTAATAATATGAAACTCAGTACACATATAGATCTCATCGGTTCATATATACTTCATGCTCTTACTTTTTACCCCAGCCCAACAGGAAGTCGGCTATTAAGGGTTGTTTGGAAAACACATGCAATGGAATGTGAAATACTCCTCCTAGAGAATTCAAACACACGGCACGAAACTCGGTCAGCATGAAGTCAAGACACTGAGGATGAAAAATTGCCAGGGGATTTTTGATATCTCGAACGGTTTGGCCGTGGCGAGTAAACGAAATTATGGCGAGAAACGTGAAACAGGAAGTGTGTTATAACTACTGCATACATTAACTAATCTCGATGAAACTTCAGCAGTGTGTTCGTTGTAAGAGCCCGATCACATGGATGTGACTATTGTGAGTCAAAGTTATAGCGCCACCAACTGGAAGCAGGAAGTGTGTCACTTTCAAAATGCTTTTAAATCACCCTCTTATTTTTACCCGATTTGCTTCAAACTTCATGTGCATAATGTAGACACACGGCAGATGTAGACCTGTGAAAGGATTATTGATATCTTAGATACTGTTGCCATGGCAATGCATCAAACATTAATATTCCTTTTTTTAAGCTTTTTCATGCTTTTTTATGCTTTCGGGCACTTTTGGGGTTCTTAACGTGCTCGAAAACTCTTGAAACTTTGCACACGGGACAAAACCCGCGGCCATCAGGGCCAGGCTGAAGCTGGTACCCGGGCGTGGCAGGGGGGCTCGACAGCGCCCCCTTGAACGGGTCAGACAATTTGGTCCATATATCCAACACGCTTTACCCTATTTGCTTCAAACTTGATGTGTATAATGTAGACACAAGCCAGATGTAGACCTGTGAAAGGATTGTTGATATCTTAGATGCTGTTGCCGTGACAACGCATCAAACTTTAATATTCTTTTTGGATACTTTTGAGATTCTTAGCGCACTTTTGGGGCCCTTAACATGCTCAAAAACTCTTGAAACTTTGCACACGGGTCAGAAACCGTGGCCATCAGGGCCGGGCTGAAGCTGGTACCCGGGCGTGGCAGGGGGGCTCGACAGCGCCCCCTGGAATGGGGTCCGAAAACTTGGTCCATAAATCAAACAGGCTTTACCCGATTTGCTTCAAACTTGATGTGTATAATGTAGACACACGCCAGATTTAGACCTGTGAAAGGATTGTTGATATCTTAGATGCTGTTGCCGTGACAACGCATCAAACTTTAATATTCTTTTTGGATACTTTTGAGACTCTCAGCGCACTTTGGGGGCCCTTAACGTGCTCAAAAACTCTTGAAACTTTGCACACGGGTCAGAACCCGTGGCCATCAGGGCCGGGCTGAAGCTGGTACCCGGGCGTGGCAGGGGGGCTCGACAGTGCCCCCTGGAACGGGGTCCGAAAACTTGGTCCATAAATCAAACACGCTTGAATGTAATAATATGAAACTCGGTACACATATAGATCTCATCGATTCATATATCCTTTGTACTTTTACTTTTTACCCCAGCCCAACAGGAAGTCGGCTATTATGGTTTGTTTGGAAGCGTATGCCCCTGGAATTCGATATACTCCTCCTAGAGAATTCAACCAATCGCCACGAAACTCGGTCAGCATGAAGTCAAGACATTGAGCATGAAAAATTGCCAGGGGATTTTTGATATCTCGAACGGTTTGGCCGTGGCGAGGAAACGAATTTATGGCGAGAAACGTGAAACAGGAAGTGTGTTATAACTTCAGCATACAGTAACTGATCTTGATGAAACTTTAGCAGTGTGTTCGCTGTAAGAGGCCGATCACATGGATGTGACTATTGTGAGTCAAAGTTATAGCGCCACCAACTGGCAGCAGGAAGTGTGTAACTTTCAAAATTCTTTTAAATCACCCTCTTATTTTTACCCGATTTGCTTCAAACTTTATGTGTATAATGTAGACACACGCCAGATGTAGACCTGTGAAAGGATTATTGATATCTTAGATACTGTTGCCGTGACAACGCATCAAACTTTAATATTCTTTTTGGATGCTTTTGAGACTCTTAGCATGCCTGAAATTGCTTAAAATTGCATGAAACTTGACAGACAGATCACATTTATTAGCCAGTAGACATGTGCAAAGTTTCAGAAACGGGCGTGGTGCAGGGGCTCAGTAGCGCCACCTTTTGTGACAAAAGTGTGTGTGTGGGGGGGGGTTAGTTTCATCTACAGTTACAAAACTTTTTCAACTTGATGAAAATACTTTAAAGATGCTAAATTGTGAACGGATATTGAATATCTCAAACGGTTTTGCTATGGCGAGGGATTATGTCAAAAAAAGAATCAGGAAATGTCTCATATCTTTCTAAAATGTAATTATACACCATTTATTTTTCTATAAAATTATACTAATATTAGAACTAAACCCATTGTCTTCCTTTTTTTCAATTTAAGATTTATGTTTAAGTTTAAAAACAGCCAGAATGGTTGTTTAGCCAAAAAAATAAAAAAAAATAAAATCATTCATAGTGCTTTACTGCCCTCTTGTGTTCAAAATCAGGTAGGCCAATTGATGCTACTATGGGAATATTTTCCCACCGTGACTCCGCTGGGGGCTTTAAAATCGCTAACTTGAAAGCGAAAGTAACGGACGTCTCCACAAGACGTGCAGCTGTGAGCATTTTCGTTTCATTTTAAAAGAAGCCCCATTTCGGGGGCGGATTTCTTGAATGTATTTTACAAAATCACAATGTTGTGTTTGATTGCGAGTATCCAAAAATTAGTAAACACTTTGCAGTTTGAATGATCTTCTTGAATAAAATGACGGAGTAGCCAATGTTTCCACTGTTCGATCGCGGACGTCCACACGGACATTGATAATGGTGGCGCGTGCAGAGCGCGTGCTTGAATTGTGAGTTCAATAGTCTATTATTTTTCACGGAAAACACAACAACAAAAGAGTATAATGATAGATTCGCTTAAATAGGCGCTTTTACATAAAATAGCCTATTCCGTCATCATCTTTTCAGTCAGCTCTTCACTCTCGTGATTAATGAAATTTGACTCCTGTTGCTGATATTTGCTGCAACTTTCGTTCAGCTCACAATTTAGTAAGCAAACACGCTTCAAATGTGTTTATTTTATTTTTGTGTATATATATGTGTGTATATATATATATATATATTATATATATATATATATATATAGCTTATGTTTCAAATATGAGTTAATTAACAATCGTTGGAAAGAATGATACTTTTAAACATATCACTAAACCGTCATTAGGTGTCGCCAGGCGACCGTCTTAATGAGCGAGTCATTGATTCATTCGTTCAAACGATTCGTTCGAACGGCTGAGTCATTCATGAATGAGACAGATTATGGATTGGTCGTTGAATCTTTGAGTCAACCGATTTGTTCAAAATGCTGAATCATTCAGTAATGAGAACGCGTTGCTGTGAGATGCTCGATGGTTCTGCTGTGATCTTTGTCGAACTATTTTCGCTGCTGAAACAGAAAAAAAGTCAATATTGCATCTAAAATGTAAGTGATTTGACGTGTGTGTGTGTGTGTGTGATTGTGTCTGTTACAGTGATTGTTTAACCCTTGTTAAAGTTTAGGCTTTGTATTTTTGGATATATATCTTTTTATATATAAAAAAATTGCATACAACCCATATATTTTAAATGTATTGTTTGCTTTAAATTACATTGAGATTTGTATGTTTGGTAATTGAACCTGAATGAATTTTAAATGAATGTGCGATATTTCAGATCATATTTTTGTTTTCCTTAAAATTTGAACTAACACTAACTTTACTCTCATCTGAATGATAGATTATTTATTTATGTCTAAAATAAAAGCACATTTGATTTTTCTTTTTTAATCAATGTAGAATGTGTAACTGAAAAAATAAACAGATTAGGGCTCTGTTCGAGAACAAGAAATGAAAACCAATGCAATATGATGAATGTCCAAAAGATTTTTTTGCTTTTAAACTATGTGTGTCTGTGTGTGTGTGTGTGTGTGTGTGTGTGTGTGTGTGTGTAAGAGATTTTGGTTGGGTGACAGTTGTAGTTTACAGTTTGACAAAAGCACAATGTTGTGTTTTATTGCGATTGTACACAAATATAAGTAAACACTTTGTAGTTTGAATAATGTCCTGTATGAACAAAAGGACGGAGTATGTTTTTATGTCTACATTGTTCAATCACGCCTCACACACACACACACACACACAAAAACTATTTTTCTAATCAGATCAGGCAAATATTCTGTCTTGGCACACTTCATATAACTTTCAAACTTGTGTACTTATTTCATGTTTCCATTAAGTCCATGAGACCGTAGGGTGTCTCATTTTTCATTTTAGGTTTCAGAAGGTTGCTCACGCATACTTTGTGGTTGATATGTGCCCTCAATGCACACTTTTGCAGAGCCCACACTGATGCAAGCTCTACAGCACACATCTTCTCAAAGGTCAAAGCGGGGTTACGTTATTGCCCGTCACGCACAGTAACCCTAAAGGCACCGGGGTGGCGGTGCCACCGGCTTGTTTATATATATATATATATATATATATATATATATAAACAAGCCGGTGGCACCGCCACCCCGGTGTGCAAAAGTGTGCATATAAATATAGCTGCGAGCAGCGATGAAGGGCCAAAGCCGGCGGCACCGCCACTCCGGTGCCTTTAGGTAATTAAAGGCACCGGGGTTGCGGTGCCACCGGCTTGGGCCCGTAATCGCTGCTCGCAGCTATATTTTACTTTATTATTTTATTTTATTTTGATTGTAATGTACTCGAACCAAAATATCTAATTATTAAACAACAATGTTTCTCTCTTTTTTTTTTTCTTTTCTTTTTTTTTTATTGTAATGGACTCAAAACAAAAGATCAAATTATTAAACAATTATGTTTATCTTTTTAATAAATTTTTTTTTTTTTTTTATTATTTTATTTCGGGCATAATGGACTCAAACCAAGAGAGAAAATGATTCTTAATAAGTCTGACATCAATGTAAAAACTTAAACACTTCAACACAGGGAAACTGATGTCATATAATGTATATTTCCGACTGATTGAAACCTTCCCTTGTGTTTGTGTTTTTCTCAGACTCATCAGCACCCGTCCTCTCAGCTCCAAGCCCAGCTGCCCCTGCCTCACCCCTCTCAGCCTCCGCTATCCCAGCAGCCCTTGCAGCAGACGGGCCCTCGCCTGCCCCCCCGACAGCCCTCCATGGCCTCGCCGGCCGAGACGGAGGACGAGAACCGATGCAAGAGCCGCCAAACCAACCGAATCTCCATGGAGGCGCTGGGGATCCTGCAGAGCTTCATTCAGGACGTGGGCCTGTATCCCGACGAGGAGGCCATACACACACTCTCGGCTCAGCTCGACCTGCCCAAACACACCATCATCAAGTTCTTCCAGAACCAGCGCTTCTACATCAACCACGCCGGCAAGCTGAAAGAGCCCGTGGGATTCCCCTCGAACATCAACCACAAGGACGAGGGCCTGACGGACTTCAAGGACAGCGAGTTGATGACCGAGCTGGACGAGAGCGTTCAGACCAGCAACACCATGTTCTCCGTTAAACTGGAGGAACACCTGGCCAACGAAGCGCTCGCCATGGGACCGGCCCAAACTGAGCAGGAGGCCAAAGAGTGACGGACCTCGACTATCCCGATCTTAATCTCTTTCACTCTCTAGTCTGTGTTCCATGAGCGAAACTGTAAGACTTTTTACACCAGACTGAAGAATACACAGATGATTAACTTTCACAGTTTTTTGTAATGCGTGGATTATTTCACTGTAAAGACTCGTGCATCATTTCAATAATCTGCACAAACAAAATGTAAGGAAAAAAAAAACAAAAAAACACACATCTTAAAGGAGTAGTTCACTCTTAAATGAAGAAAAATCCTTTTTGAAAACCATTTTTTTTTTATGAAGTGAATGGCGATTTGGGCTGTCAAGCTTCAAAACACACAAAAGCATTATAAGTAGTCATAAATGGTCCATACAAATCCATGCTGACCGAAGACACTTTATAGCACAGTAACTGTGTATATATAACAGTATGATTATGTTTGCTGTAAATGCAACTTATTTGATTTGATTTTATTCGTAATGTACTCAAACCGAAAGATCAAATTATTCATAACAAATACGTTTGAGATCAGTGCAAAAACAAGAATTGTACTCTCTATTTTAATTTATTTTATTTTATTAACTTAATGGACCAGTAGATCAGATAATTCAAGAAATCAAGTCTGACATCAGTCAAAAACTTGAGTTCAAATGACCAAAATATCACGGTATGAGTTATTGTATATCATACTAACAGTACATATATCACAACATGGTTGTCTGAAGTCGCATGAGTTCGTGTTTATGACGGCCCCAGTTCTCATTCACTTCTATTATGTAGAAATCTTCCTCATAGATCACTTTAAGATGACATGAGCGAGAAAACATGAACTATTCCTTTAAGCGAGCGGTATGTTGCTGTGGATATTTGCGACTGCACTTGTTATCTGTTGTTTTTACACTGATTTTAAACTACTGGTTTAAAAAAAAAAAAAAAAAAAAAAAAGGAAAGTCCATGGAGTTTGATAGACTTTGATGTTTACGTATGTGATGTTAACTGGATTTTTATATAAAAAGAAAAGAAAATGCATGAAATTGGAGACGAGGGGTAGACGAAGCACTGAAATAACGGATCGCTCAGTCTCTGGATCCCTATGACCTGCAGGGAAACCCGGGGAAATCTTATTATTATTATTATTTGCTTTGAAGAAATATAAATATATATATATATATATATACATAGACATATATTAATTGTAAAAAAGTATACAATCTTAAAGAAACTATGCCAACAAATGCCTTGTACTATATGGCACTGCCGATGTTAGATTATTTTGCAAAACTTTGGTCACTGTAAAATCCTGGAATTCCACAGTTTCAAATGTGAATCACAAACTCGTTCGGTTCTCATCGTCGTCCTGCATTATTTATTTTTTTGCGTTCTGATGTAATTACGTTTTCGGAGCACTTCCGTCATTTGGCGCTTTTCGTTTTACTGATCTTTTTTCTATTTATAAATGTAATTTTGATGGGCAGTAAAATCAGAAGTGTCTTAACGTTTTAAATGGAAACATGTGCTTTAACAGTTGCCTAAAAAAAGTGCTGTGTGTCAACCAACTCATGCTACGAGCTTCACAATTAATGTTGTATGCAATTTTTACTATCATGCAAATAAGCTTAGGTAAATGACTAACCTATAGAACACCTTAGAGAGAAAAACATATGCAATTTGTGTGAAATCGATGTTTGCAATGTGTCTTCCTTTGGTTAACGATCCAATTCAAAGCTATTCCTGTATAAATATGATGTATAAAAAAGTGGTTCTTTTTTTATGAGTTTATTGCAATGAGAACACCAGTTATTTTGTTACGACTGACTGTTTTATAAGTGTTTCTTGGTTTCTTTACGCAGAAATGTTCTAACTAGGAGTGGTTACTAATTGTTAATGACACAATTAAACTGTTTGTATTGTACTCCGGAATCTTTGCGTTAATGTGCATTAAAGAATATCCACAGCGCAGGCGCATCAGCTGGTCCTTTCAGTATTACCGTGTGTTTAGGGCACATCTATGGTAGTGTTACTGAGCTGATCTGCGGTGAATGGAGGAGTAAAGCTGCGAGTAAACTCCAGGTGAAGCTCTGACACACATGTGAAAATCATCATGACCTCACAGCATCAGTGTTGCTTACATGCATTTTTAGCGAGAAATATCATTCACGTTTTCGGATTTTTCAGGATGAGGGTAAGTTCTAAACCATTGGATATCCAGCAAAAGATTATTAATAACGTCCGTTGTTTTGATCAACTTTGTATATGCATATGGCAGGAGATGAACGCAAGTATGTAGATAACTGTAATATAGCCTACTATAAAACGTGGAAAATGCGCAACTTTGCGGTTTCTGCACATTGTCTGCTGAACTACAGCTCACTCGTTGTTGTCAGACTGACAGCAGTTTGTTATTATTGCAAGTGGGAAAATAACTTTCTTTTTCTTTTAAAGTATGTGAAGTTTAATATTTTAATGTGTACACTAGCAGACATGAAAATGTTAAATAAAATTCCTTATACCATGGAGGCCCTCGACTGAAATGTGTTCCAATGACAGACAAGATTTATTTAGATCATACAATTTCCACTTTGAAATTGATCTGATATGGTCGCTTGAATGTTCTTAACACAAATGGACAATAAAGAAATGTTCTCCTTATGTTCTCACTCCTGAAAACAACCTGACCATATACTTAATATATATGTAAATGTTCAGCAAAAACAGAAATATACATATCAATCTTGGGGCAAAAACAACACTGTCACAGGGTAATTATTGTCAACTACAATCATAAAAACTAAATGTCATTACTTGAAATAATATAAGTAGAAGTTTAGAGTAAGAATAAGTAGAATAAAGTGATAAAATAACATAGTATAATAACTAAACAACCATCAGATATTTATAAAAACATTTGCGAAATCAGGCAATATTTAAGTAAGGTCCACAGTTCAGATTTCACCTGTGATCTATTCAGATTGTGATTATATTTTCTGTGTCAAAAATATAAATACAGCACAATATACTTCATTTTTTTTCATTTCATTTATTTTATTGCTCCATGGTAAAACACAAAACATTTCATTTTCTTCTTTAGATAATTTTAATTCGCATGTGCAAAAGGGAGCAGAAAGAAGATAAAATCTATACTCTATTATTAGAAGGAAAAAACAACAGTAACAGTAAGTCTGTCAAACCCCAAACAATTGAACACTTCTTTACATTAGTCCTCTTTGCTGCTTTGATCATGCTTGAGAATACTTCACTCAGTATTTGACCTGAAGAGGTTTTACAACAGGCTGACACAATGACAGCAGGGTTTGGGAGAATGCAACACTTACCCATCAGCCCCTGCAAAGGTCAGCAAACTATAATGCAGGAGAAACACCAAAAGTCATTTGATGTGATCTGGGAAAATAAGTTCTCTGTCTTCACAAACTCCACGGCTGAAGGGTCTGGGCAACATGAAATCAAAACTGACCATGTAAAACATGTTTTCAACATTGATAATAATCATAAATGTTTCTTGAGCATCAAATCATCATATTAGAGTGATTTCTGAAGGATCATGTGACACTGAGTAATGATGCTGAAAATGCAGCTTTGATCACACTTTACATATCATTCTTCACATATAATGTATGTTGGGTAAATGACTTGTGATATCAATTTTATTAGCATTTATATATTTTTTTGTGTCACTAATGTAAAATACTAAAACAACTATAGTATTTAAAATTGTTTTGACAATTTAGTTAAATAATTGAACAACCGATACATTTATTCTTTGACTTATGCATGGCATATGCATAGGCATATGCATGTTTACAAATTTCATTTACCATATTTTAATTAAAGATATGTCATAATATCAATACTAATTCAAATGGAATTTCACTCATTTAGCCTACAGATTTTAATAAAAAATAAAGATGTCTGAAGTTAAGTATGAAATAAAAAAAAATAATAATAAGACGTGTAACTGCCACAGTGCCAATTCTGGGAGGGCCATCTTACCATAAAGGTCTAATATTAACTTTTTTCCCCCTTGAAAATAAAAACTACAATTTTTACTGTAGCTACAAATCTTAAAACTACCACTGATTCATTATTAACAAATTCACACACAAAAAAGTTTTTCCTCCACATTACTTTTCACTAAATAAACACGTTCATTTAGTGTTTATTTAAAGACGTTTATTTTTTTTTTATTTTTTTTTTGTATATACCAATGTAAAAATTCACAGCCATAAACAGCAATATTTACCTAATTACATTTTCATTTAATTAGTGATGACCATAGAGTGATGACACATCGCGAGAGCGATTAAAGAGAAGACGCTCCAAATGCGTTTGAATCCATAGATATCTATAAAGGCTAGATCATAGACATAATAAATACATAGACGCCCTATTGGCCGCTTTGGAACGTTGCTGCGATACGTCAACGGGTCCGCCATTTTGCGGAGGGCAAGACTGCACTGTAATCTAATGCAAGTAAACGGGTGAGCTGCGTTTTTTCTGGATAAAAACAAACTGTTTTTACATTTATCAACCGATTTCAGTGGTTTGTATGTGGTGTACAAAAAGTTCCATCTCTAGTTATTTAAAATCTCGATAGTTAGACTTAAAATATTTCTTTTTAATAAAGAATGGTCAAAGCTCAGGCTTGTCATGTATTTGGCTTTTTATTCTTGGATAAGAATGGTGAAGACCCCCATACTGAGATATAATTTAAGTTTTCTTATTGTGGAAAAAGGATTTTCTGTGATTGACCAGATTTTAACAATAACATATATGAAAAAAATATGTTATGGTACAGCTACAGTGCAATGTAAATAGTAAATAGGCCTATAACATAAAGTGAGAAGTAATAGTAAATAGTTTAGTCAATAAAATAAACAAATAGTAAACAGCAAATAAAATGGTAATGAATAATAGTATAATTATAAAATATCATAAGTACAATAATACAATCATAAAAATATTGATAGCATAGTTTATTAATAATACTATAATAATAGCAATATAATAAGAAATATCAATTACAGAATATACACAATAAAAAATAAGTTAAATAGTGACTTATATTTAAAATTGAACTCTTTTTGTTCAATTTCAGTTTTATTGATCAGTAATAGCCATTATAACATAAGTAGCTTCAGTCAAACATACAGCAGGATACAACGTTAAAATAGCCTAAAATTTTATAAAGTTATGAAACTTCACTTTGCCCTCAGCCAAAACGATTTAGGCTACCAGGGAACCATTTAACGTATAGATTAATGAGGCCAAAGTTCGCCCGTTAAATATACACAAGACGAATTATATCTCATGTTTAACCACTAGAGACATCCGAGCCAGCGGCAACCGTCAGAAGCACTGGCCGAGGTACGGCTGTTCCAGGCGGGGTGCAGAGCGCTGAGCGCATCTTACAACTCCGAAAACTTCAGATCAAATTTTTAAATAGGCGCTATCTTTATAAACAAACCACATATTTGAGCTTTAAACAACTACATTCTCGACTGAAAAACTATTAAAACTACATTTCGTGACACAATAACAGTAGTATTTTTAAATTTAACCACTGAACGTTACTATTACTAATTAAATCATGACCAAATACATCCAAAAACAAACGTTCAGTCTTGCTTGTGAAAGGTAATTCCTCGAAAGCTGTTTTCAATTGTGTGGCGATGTGTACGGCCCCAAGCAGCGCACGAAACAGACATTTTTCTCAATTCCCGGTATGAGAGTTATGGGAAAGTTGCCATCCCCAATATGGCGGCACCGTTGACGTACGCTCCAGCGGCCAATAGGGCGTATATGTATTTATTATGTCTATGGGCTAGATGTCTTACGGCGGAGTCTCTATCGTCATCACCGTCGGCCATCTTGTCACAGGCAAGCTGATGTAAGATGAGTGATCAGCACGAACACAAATACTCTTATCTCGTTAACATTTTGACGGATTTACAAACGGTTTGGTTTCTTACAAACGTTATTAACGTGGCTATAATTCTGGATGATTATTTATTTATACACTTATTATTCATAAGTATGCAGTGTCATAACTAGTACATCTCTAACGTTTATAACAAACCAAACCGTTTGAAAATCGGTAGAAAATTGAGCAAGTTATGGTTATTTAAAAAGTACATGCGCCATTAAAACACAATGTTACGAGTGAGCCATATATATATTTATGCGAGTGAGCGAGCTGCCTGTGACAAGATGGCCGCCAGGTGCGGACGTCGACCTCCATTGGCCAGCAGCTTGGACGAGACATCTAGCCTTTATTATGGATATCTATGTTTGAATCGCTCTCGCGATTTTGATGTCATACACCGATCGCTTCAAGTCGAACACAACTCACTCACGTCGCGCGACGAGAAGGATTACTGGAAGCAAACGTGTGGCAGAGGTGAGAAGTAAAAACGCCAGTTTAACCAGTTAGAAATGGATGGAATTAACATAATATATAAGGGCCAGTCGATGAATGCTAAATACTAGAACTGATGTCTGCTGATGTCATCTGAATCGCATGTTCTCTTGAATTTTTTTAATATAACCTATTGAAAAACTGAGGCGCAGCAGGGATCCTTTTCACTGACTGACGTGTTTTAACGGTCATCATTGACGTAAATCCTGCAAAGTTTTTTTCTCTTTTTCATATTTAATTTTTTTATATATTTATAAGAGTCAATACATTGTATAAGAATATAATTCGTATTATATTGCATCAAATTGCTAAAAACTTGCGCTGCTGTGAGGGTGTTTCTGTGGGAGTGATTTGAGATTTGATCAAATGGGAACACAAAAATGATATTTAATGTATTCTCTCGTTCACCGAGAAGTTTACCCAACTATGACGACTTCCCGGAAATCTGAAAAAAAAAAGGACCATCGCATATTCTCTGGATTTTTATATATAATGTAGGGCCTATTGGGAAAACTGACGCGGAGGTTAAGGCCTATAAGTAATATTTGGTATTAAATAATGTTGAAAATTTTGATAACAAAACATTTGTATTTGCAACAATACTCAATTTCAATTAACGCTCAAATTAAAACTGATGTACATTTTTGTTGTTGTTGCAGAGTATTTAGCTGTATCCATACAGCGGGTTATTTTGGTCAAGAACAATGATCATTCACAGTTTGTGTTGGACTTGCATGTTGTTCTGTCTGCCTTCAAATCTTTGAAATATTTTCAGAGTTTTGATAAATCTAGTGATTGTTTGGTGTTGGTTTTGTAACAGAATATCCAGCTGGGTCCATGTGAAAGGGGAGATATATAAATCCATCCTGTCATATTTAGCTGTCAGTGTAGTCCATTCAGAGAACACTGATGTAATGCTTCAAATGATGAACCCCGTTGTTATAAATTGCCCCGCTTTCTTTTTCAAAATCTGGGTCACTTGTAGGGTCTGAAATCAGCAAACGGGCTCAGTTGGGCTTCTTAATGACCTAATGGATAACCATGTTTATTTTCTGTGCCTTCGCTTATACTTTAGATAACATAAGAAAGAAGGCCAAGTTTAACTCAGTTGTATTTCAGGATGGGCATCATTGTTAAACAAATTTTTTAGTGTCGTTGACTTTACCCCAAATTGCATTGAAAAAAACAAAGCTCTAATAACAACGGAAACATCTATATGCGTTTCATTTTATGAGCTCTAAAAAAAAACCTAGCTTAATTTAATGATTGACATTACCATAATTTTTTTAATAGCATTTCATTAGATCAAAAAACTGTTTCCCAGACATTTTGCACCTTTAGGCCAGACGGTTTCTGAGTTTTTCATTGTTGTTGAATGTAAGTTCATGTTCCAGTTGTAATTTCAAGTTCATTTCATAATGGAGTGAGTGTGTGTTCACGCTCAACTTCCATAGGAGTTAATTGAAAACGCTTGCTCTGCTCCGCACCGTTATGAATGCCCGTGTGGCCATGTGCATTTTACTCTCGCTTTTGCATTGGCGAAATAAAAGCGAGGTGCAAAAGAGGGAAAAAGTCCAAAGTCCCCCGGTGATGCCGGTATTACCATACATGTCGATTAACCGCTGGGAAAATTTCCTCACCGTCACATCCCTAGTGTAACGTATGACTTTCTTCTTTCACCCAAACGCAATCTGAGTTATATTGAAAAGTATCCTGGCTCTTCCAGGCTTTATAATGGGAGTGAATGGTGCCTTAGATTTTAAAGGGATAGTTCACCCAAAAATTTAAATTCTGTCAGTAATTACTCGCCATCATGTTGTTGAATAGTTGAATAAAGTCGTTAATTTTTCATTTTTTATTTTGCACACAAAAAGTTTTCTCGTCGCTTGATAAACTTAAGGTTTAGCCACTGTAGTCACTCGGACTATTTTAACGATGTCTTTAATAACTTTTCTGGGCCGGCAAGTTTCAATAACAGAAGCCTATGGAGGAATGATCCAGCTTTCAGATTTGAAAAAAAATATCTTAATTTGTGTTCCGAACATGAACGAAAGTCTTACAGGGTTGGAACAACATGAGGGAGAGTAATTACTGACAGAGTTTACATTTTTGGTTGAACTAATGCTTTAAAGCCCCAAAAAAACGCATCCATCCATCATAAAAGTAATCCATACGGCTTCAGGGGTTAATAAAGGCCTTCTGGAGCGAAGCCATGCGATTTTTGGGAAAAATACCCATATTTATAACTTTATAATCTAAAATCACTTCCAGTAATGGGCGTACGCAGGTCGAGTTCCGGCGGAAGAGTGACCTCTGACCTAGGGCTGGACGATTTTGGCTAAAATCATAATCGCGATTAATCGAACAAGTTACCTCGATTACGATTATTGAACGATTATTTTTCTTTTTTTCTTTCTCATATGTCACTGGCAAGGCTAATACTGTAAATATGTTCACGGTTATTTTTTCTAATGAAAGAGTGCATAATCCTATCTTTGTGATTCTAAAATAAGGAAACACACAGATAGCTTTTAATGCTTATTTATTAAATATTTCAAACGATTAAATCAAACAAAGCATACAATGCTTGAAATAAAAACATCTTATAAAAAAGTAATTAAGTTTTAATGTAAAAAGAAAGTTTCCTAAAAATGTAGAAAATTGTTTTTTTTGTAAACAAAATAAATTATTGTAAATATTGCCATCTTAAAAGTAAAATATAACTTGTATAAAACTAAAAAACTAATCTTTTTCATATTATGCAGCATTTGTAAATGCTTGTGTTATCGAAACCTGCTTTGTGGAGTGGAGGCACTTGTTGCTGGGCGTTTGTCAGTCTCTCTCTTTTTTCGCGTGTTTCTTTGGTACAAGCGGCTCCTGTTTCTGAGTTGACTCAGTGTTTGAGTTCCCTTTCACACAGAGATTACGGAAAATACACGGTGACCCGGGATTTGACCCGGGTTCGTTTGACTTTGGTTCATTCACACTGCCAGTGATTTTCCGGAATCAGAGAGTGCGTTCACACACAACCCGCAAAGACACGTGACATGTCTCAGCGGCGTCTATAGTTTGCTTATGAGCTGCGATTTCTCTCTCGAGAAACCACGCTTGTGCATTTTTTTTCTCTGATTCGATCATAAACTAGCGCATTACGTACCGTCAGTGTTAATTTTGACAGCAAATTTTGATTTAGTTTTAGTCTTAGACTTTTGACTAAAATGCCATTTAGTTTTAGTCATATTTTAGTCATCTGAATTGTTTTAGTTTTAGTCGACGGAATACAATAACATTTTAGTCGACTAAATTTACAGTAGATTTAGTCGACTAAAATATAATGGGTTTAGGTAAATTGTAATGCGTTAATTTAGAATTTCTCTAAAATTTCCAAACCCATATACTCCCGGAGAAAACATCTATTAACCTATTAATATGAATGATTTTTAAGTTTGAACATCCAATACAGACACAGATTTAACTACTGTGACTTAAAAATATCTTAAAATTAAATAAAACCACTTTTCCTAAAGTAGAACAGTCTTCTTTTCAATGAATATGCATTCTTTATAACTACTTGCAAACATCATTCTTTATTCTTTCAAGCAGACATATTTATTTGTATGAATTAAATATAATTAATCCTTATTAAAGCTATTAACAAACAGTGAATGCTTTTCTCTTTTTCTTTTGTTGCTTGATCAATATTAAGGACACGGACCGCATTAGGTTTATTGCCACTGTCACTTTAAGACGTCAGATCATGTCCAATGACATGCGGATACAATTGCACTGATGATACACTCACAACTGTTTAAGACATAACCAGCATAGTTTACATGAATACTCTCCAAAACGGACATTTAGACATACTGTTGTGTGTATTTGTCCATTCAGACATGAAAGAGAGCTTAATTCAGTCCTCGCGTGCTTGTGTCAATGTGCATGGCTGCACGCTTCGCTTCGGGTCGGGTGTGTGCGCACAGAAAACCGTACCGAATAGAGCTCTTTTTTGCATCGTCACTCTTATTCAGATCTATATGTCTGCTCTACTCATTCTCCCAGACGTTCACATTTTTTAACGTTTTATGAGACCACGGGGTAGATCACGTTACAGCCTACAAATGTGCGCATCTACCACACACACGCAGGACATCAGTTCTGACGGATCGCTTCCCAAATCGCCACTAACATTTTCGTCTAGTTTTTATTCGTTGACGAAAATGTCAATAGATTTTCGTCATAGTTTTTGTCATTCAAAACTATCTTTTATTTAGTTATCGTCCCGTTTTCGTCTGTGAAAAATGTCGTTGACTAATAATGTTCGTCATTATTTTCGTCAACGAAATTAACACTGCGTACCGTTTCACGCTGGCGTTTCACGCTCGCTACGGTGCGCTTATTGTGCGCTTGCGGCATTCTGAAAAGTTGAGACGTTTTTATCTCGATGCGGCGCGGACGCGCTTGGAAAAAACGAGTGCGTCGCACCGCGACCGCGCCGCTTCCATTATGAGCGCGCATGCCGCGCGCCTACATTTGAAATAACGAACTTGAGCGCGCATAAAGACGCGATATATGAACAGGCCCTACGTGACTACACACGCGGTAATATATTTTAAGGGTAAAGAACATTAACACATAGTGGGCGGAAATATTAATAGGATTAAAAAAACGAAATAACCGACATGGTAAAATTACGTCGGTTATAGGCTCTGAATTTCGGTTTCGATTATTTTTCGATTAATCATCCAGCCCTACTCTGACCCGAAGCTTTCCGTATTGACGAACGTGGTAATGCAGAGGATATATCAAAACAAAACAATGGTCACAAATAAGAAGACTAAAACGAGAAATTTTAAAAGAGAAATGTGGGAGAAGCTTGAGTTTGTATTTGTTTGAACCGCGAGAGACATCTACTCTCACCTGAGCTTACGCTACTCCTACATCAGGCATCGGGTCAGAGGTCATGCGTCGGGTCAGAGGTCACTCGTCATGCGTCGGGTCAGACTCAGAGGTCACTCGTCATGCGTCGGGTCAGACTCGGAGGTCATGCGTCGGGTCAGAGGTCACTCGTCATGCGTCGGGTCATAGGTCACTCGTCATGCGTCGGGTCAGAGGTCACTCGTCATGCGTCGGGTCAGAGGTCACTCGTCATGCGTCAGGTCAGAGGTCACTCATGCGTCAGGTCAGACTCAGAGGTCACTCGTCATGCGTCGGGTCAGACTCAGAGGTCACTCGTCATGCGTCGGGTCATAGGTCACTCGTCATGCGTCGGGTCAGACTCAGAGGTCACTCATGCGTTGGGTCAGAGGTCACTCATCATGCATCGGGTCAGGGTCAGAGGTCACTCATCATGCGTCGGGTCAGAGGTCACTCGTCATGCGTCGGGTCAGACTCAGAGGTCACTCATGGGTTGGGTCAGAGGTCACTCATCATGCGTCGGGTCAGGGTCAGAGGTCACTCGTCATGCGTCGGGTCAGAGGTCACTCGTCATGCGTCGGGTCAGAGGTCACTCTTCCGCTAGAACTAGACTCACGTTCGGCTGTTACCGGAAGCCAAGTCAAGTCACCTTTATTTATATAGCGCTTTTTACAATACAGAGTGTTTCAAAGCAGCTTTACAGTGATAACAGGAAAATAATGCAATAAAGTTTGTTTCCAGAAGAAAACAGCGTCACAGTCCAGCTTACAGTAAGCAAGTTCAGTGATGGTTCATTTTTGTTGAACATTTTTTTTTTATTAATTAAGTTCATTTATATATATATAGATAGCGCTCTGAAGAAAACCGTGAAGTCATCGTCCAGCTTGTTATTATTAAGCCAGTTATTATAGTTTATAAAGTTATAAATATGTTTGGGTTTTTTTGTTGCAAAATCGCATGGCTTCGCTCCAGAAGGCCTTTATTAACCCCTGGAGTCGTATGGATTACTTTTATGATGGATGGATGTGCTTTTTTGGGCTCAAAATCAAAGGCACCATTCACTGCCATTATAAAGCTTATAAGAGCCAGTTTAAAAAATATATAAATAACTCAGATTGTATTGGCTGAAAGAAGAAAGTCATATACACCTAGGATGGCTTGAGGGTGAGTAAAGTATGGGATAATTTTTGGGTGAACTAACCCTTGAAGTCACTTTTGACAGTAAAATATTACATTTACTTAGTAATATTTGTACTAGCCTATCAATCATTTTCTCAGCCAATATTTTATCTGCTTTTAAAAAAATATATTTTTGGAGAGGCAAAAAGAAAAAACCCTCTTTTGCCTATTTTTGCAGCATGTATATTGTACAAAGTGTGTACACTTTTGCATGCATGAAAGATCCAGATGATGTACTGCGTTTGTCAAACTGTGCAACCAATACTGCTATTCGTCATGTTTTATTTGTCCTCGGGTTGTTCCGAACTCGCTTGCTTTCTTCTGTGAAAGACAAAGGAGATGCTGCATGCATATTGTCTCGCATACTACTTTTTTTTTTAAAATTATTAGACAGCACAAAGCGGCCCTGGTTTGTACGTGGTGCTTTTGTAAATAGGAGAGATGTGTTGAACAAGCTCTCAGCACAGCTGGATGGCCTGATAAACCAGTAAGAGCCACCCAGTCCAAACAGCCTGATAGATGTAAAGGTTTCGTGGCTCCTCTGAGCTAACATCTGAAGAAGAGGCAGGCTGGACGGAAAACCTTACAGAGCAGCCAGAATCTGAGAGTTCACCTGCCATGAGTCAGATACTCACAAACTGCACACGAGATGCTGCAAAAATAGTACAAGGTGTTTGCATGTATGCTGTGCAAACTGTGCATGTTTTTGCATGCATGAAAGATCTGATGACATATTGTGTTTGTCAAAATGTGCAACCAAAACTGCTATTTGTCATGTTTTATTTGCCCTTGGGTTGTTGCATATTGCATCTTGCGTCGTTTTATTTCTTGCATGGAGGTGTTGCATATTGTCCCACATACTACTTTTTTGAAAAATAGTACAATACCGTGCAGAATGCAGTACATCACGAACACAGCCGAGGAGTGTCAAGTTAATCAGATTCAGGTGGAATCAGGAGGTCCAATCAGATTGCGGTCTGTGTCCTGATGACTAATTAGATCTGTAGTCTCTTGATCAGTTTCTTCCAAGCCTGTGGTCTCTCACAGAACAAGCATTGCTCAGCTCAATTAACCCACCCCAAACTCTGCGCCTTACGAAAATAATCGAATTTAATGGTGTAATTGTGCAGCAAGGCACCATTTTACCTCGTTCTGAACCTATGCAATAGATTCAAAACCTGAACAAAACACTGATGACCCTCTACAAAACAGGTCGGTGGAGATCAAGATATCATCATGCTCAATATTTATCAGCGACGATCTCAAACACCTCCACTTTGTGGCTAAATTGAGATGTTGCCAAGCAACCGCATGGTATAGTGCCAGGAGCGCAGCTTTACAGCGTCCCCAGTCGTGTCTTTATCTCTTACAAACACTAGACTGTCTGCCTTTTTCTGTAGAACAAGTTTAAAGGTGTCGATGTGAATGTAAGTTTCCGGCTAACCTGCTAACTCACGGTGTTACTGTCTTACTGAAATACTTCTGCTGATCAGCTGTGAGCCACTGTTACCTAAAACTGTGTGTATTAATGCAGATCGTCTGTCGTTCTTACTACTTTGAGTAAAGATAAAGGATGGAGCGAGATTTGTTTTACAAACGTTATCAGTCATTCACGCTGTCCGTCAAAATGATGAAATATTTCAAATGGAAATATCTTTGCAGCAATAAACTGTTAATGAACATCCCGACGCCATCCACGCTGCGGTTACATGAATATGCAAGTATGTGGTGTGCACTTTCCTCTCAATAACAAAATAAACACACAAAAGCATCTGATCATAGTGATGTGGATATGTTTGCAGCAGCTCTTGCAATCCACCGGCATCATGTCGACATATATTTGAGATTATAGTTTGAATGAATCCCTTGATATATTGACATTACAGTACAGAATGGCTATTATCCTGAACATTGTATAAGCATTCGTTTCATGTCATTGAACAGAAGAGAGGCTCTTTTAGGAGTGAGCGTAAAGGTTGCATTCTTCTGATTTTCCCGGCAAAGATCTCCTCCTTCACATTAAAATCAGTCTACAGGCTTTCAGAGAAGTCGGAGAAGGTCTCATTTAGGTTTTGTTACAAGCTGTTCACAGTGGCATTAAAAAGATGATTAGTGCATGAAAAATCTAATAGATAGATATGTAGTAAAGTGTTTTGTTTTGTAAATGTAATCATTTGAATGTCATTAAATATCACTTTTAACATTTTTCTTTGTACTGTTACAACGTTCTTGCTGCTGTCAAGTGCTTATGCAAGCAGCGTAGACCGTAATCTAATGCAGGTTCAATGGCTAGTTCTTTATTTCTTTTTCACAGCACGATTGGTTCAGTCGAGGTAAAATACTCTGAACAACATAGCCATTTACTCACTAGGTGTCCACTTATTCATTTTCAGGAAATTTAGCTGAAGTGGCCTCTTATTATCTGAAGTACTAATTGAACCTATTTTCCTTTTCGAAGCCTGTCTACCTGCATTCATTTTAAAGCAATAACTCATGGATGAGCAACACCACTCACTGGCAACCACTCACACTGATGGCTCCACTTACACGGTGACCAAAACATCAGCACCAGATCACGAATCGCCATGACTTCATCTCAGCGTTATGCAATTTAATCATGGCCAGTACAGTTCTGACCTACAGCTTTCCCTGCAAACTGTGTTATAGGCTGCATATACGTCCCAATGCACAGATCTGATTGACGGGTCTAATATACCTTAAAATAATTATACATTAGGATTGTTTGACTGGTGCATGGATGGTTTTACCAGGAAACTTTTTTGTTGTTATGTTAGAGCTCGAGGGAAAAAACTATTTCTGCACTGCGTTGGATTGCAACTTGTTGTTTAATGTGAAATCAAGGTCCTCAAGCAAAACCAGCAGGTTAATGAATAGCATTTCACTTTGTTACATGAAATACGCCTATGGTGTTGTCTGAAATCCTTTTAACAACGCTTAATTTAGCAAAAATCACTTGCCGAGGTGTTTGTGGTACAGTAGGTGCATTGTGGGTAACTCACCGACAACATTTAAGCCTAACGGTTCTTTCTGCCGCTTCGCATCCATTAATGTGACAAGCAGAATAACACTTCAAGTTGGGCTTCTCGCACCTGTTTGTTTAAACTATCAATGAATATAATTTCCACCTGGAACTACTTTAGCCATACCGAGAGCAAGCCTTCCCGCAAAACAGCTAGACGCTAGACCGAGCGTACGCAACTTACACCTAGCTAGCCAGCATGCAGAAAAAAAGCACAGAAAAAAAATCAAACAAATAAAGATAAAGGCGAAAAAATGGTTTTTAAGTGTTTAAATGGATGGAACAGCTGTGGAGGGATGAATAACTCGTTAGCTCTGTGCGTTTTAAGCCATTATACGCACACCTCTCACCTAGCCTCATTTGCAAAAAGGACAGGATTGAGGTGCTAATTAACGTGATAAAGAGTTGAGCAAATCTGATGGTGGCTCTGGATTTTTGGAGGGAAAAAACTAATCTGTTACATCTGTATTCTCCAACACTCAGAAAGATGTGACTTTCATGTTTAATTAATTAAACGTTCTCTTTAACTGTATCTTGACAAATACAAGCCAATTAGAAATGGAGGAGAAATGTTTGTGACTAATTAATGGTTGATTTCAGGGGAAAAAGTCTAAAACTTGGAACAGATTTTCAACTTGCAACAGTAGTCTCACACCTGGATTTTCACAGCACTAAATGCTGATTAGCAGGAAAATAAAGCATGGTGTGGTGCAGTTAAAGTGAAGCATCACCTCTCAACGCTTTAACGGAGATGAATAGGGCTAATTCACCAGCGATGGGTGGGGCTGTTGCATTAATTGAACGCAGGCGAAACTCCAAACTGTTTTGAGGCTGATTTACCTCGGTTTGTTTGAAGCTCGCTTAATTACTCGTGAAGTGTTTTTGATCTCATCCAGGAGTTATTACAAAATAAAAGTCCTTTCCCTACCCTTTTTTTAAAAGCATTTTGCCATGAAACGCTGCGTATGTCACAGTTTAGTGACGGTTCCCTGCAGCCGCTTTATACAATTTGTATAAAGCAGTGGTTCCCAAACTGACGCGAACATAATGCGTGAGTTGTGCCATTCTACTCCACCTTAAAACAACATTAAAACAAACGTTGCCGCATCTAGTGGAAAAACTGAAAAATGGTAGTGCCGTAAGAGGTCACCCAATCAAATTACCTCATCTTTTGCGTTCAAAACTGCACATGCACACTGTCAGAGTATTCTGCCTTAGCAAAGCATGCTACATTACTGATGGTGAGTAATTAATGACAGAAATTTAATCTTTGGGTGAACTAACCCTTTAAATGCTTTGGGATACGCCACTCTAAAAAGTTTGGGAACCACTGGTGTAAAGCAATGCAACATTTTAAAGAAATGTTTTTTTTTTATTTAGTTTAAGATAGTCACAGGTCTCCTCTTTGCACTATTTTGATACTGCAACAAGCTGACCATTTCTGAGACCTAAATTGTTATTATATATGCTGGGCGGTATGACCAAAACAATTTTTTACATATATTTTTTAAGATTCTGGCTGTTTCATGGCCATGTATAGCACTTTTACTTGACCTTTATGCAAGTTTATAGTGGCTTATTTTGACTGTCAGGATTACATGGTATATAAAAGCATTGTAATGTTAAATACTCATTTAAAATGGAGGAAATCAAATAAATGTATTAAACTAACAATTTAGGTATCCTTTTAAAATGTAATAAAATTGAAATTTTAATTATCCTTAATCATGTTTTAATTGTAGAATTGCAACCTTTTATATTTAAACTTGCAGTGAAAGTTTGCTTAAAAGTAGGACTGGGAAATGTATCTAAAAAATGTGTGTTGTTACGGAATTTGATTTTGATTCGAACTTTATTGCCTATTTGATTTTTCTGTTGTAATTTTAACACAATATCCATTGGATCCAGTTATAAACAACATGTGTAATGTTATATTATAATATGTATATATATATCTTGCATAGTCTGTACTCTTTGGTTTTATGTTTTTCCTGTTAGGATGACTATAGTTATTTTTGAATAGTTTTGTGAAATGTAGGCCTTGCTCGACTGGAATTTTTTTTCTTTCTAATTTGAGCACAACACATGTTGAAGTGCCTCAGCTTGGTCACAGGATTTTTTTTTTTTTGATGTATGTGTAAGTTTATATCCATCGTCACCCAATAGTTCATACGCAGCTCATAGACTGACAGAACAAAAGCCCAGAGTCATTAAATGCCACAGCACACACATCAGTCTCTCGTACCACTGAATTGTTAAATGATGCTGTACAACATCATCATTTCCCTAACTAGACAGCTCCACAATTCATCCAGAGTGCATTTCTTCTCTTATCGTTTACACGTCATTTCCGAGTAATTCACACATGCTGAAACTCGTTTGAAAAGAGCCGAGCGACACAAATAACATCACCGTCATCTGAGACAGGATATGCTCCAATAACAAAAGTCTGTCAGAGAAATTCACAGTATTGAGTACAGGACGAGATTTCTGCAGGGCTATAAAAATGCCCTTTGTGCCTCAACGTTTCCCACAATTCATCCCGAGCAAAATGATCATTCTCTTGGGAATGGGATCTTGTACTGTATGTTCAAGTCAATGAACTCCAAAAATAATGCACTCATACTTGCATATCGTCTACCCACACTTTCAACATCTTTCAGAATTGTGAGTAGTTGATATGAAGTACTTTTGGAAAGTTCACATATTCTAGTGTGACATTTTACACATGCAAAATTATAAACGGCAGATTATTGCTGTCATAATTGCTATGCATGCCTCTTTTATGTCCTCATTAATTAATTGCTCATTGTACTTTTTAAAATGACAAAACATCGTCTGCATTTTTGTCTTTCTGGTCAAAATATTAAAATATGCTCACTTTGAATTATTTCAAATGCAATTTTGCCTTTTCTTTTTTTCCAGAGAATATATCTTAAGTTTATTTTTACCCCACTGGCAAATTGTTTTTGTCTGGTTTCAAGCATGAACTCCACTGAGTTGTATTAGATTTATGCATAAAAGAATTTGCCAGTGTGGTAAGAAAAATAAACATAATTCAAGACATGTTCTCTGAAAACAAGTATTAACATCTCATGCAGTTTGGCCTCGTTTGAAGTGGAAAACAAGGCAATAATGCGTATTTAGAAAATCTTATCCTGTGTAAATGTGTTTAACCCAGACCTTAAGATATGCACCTTACATTATATATCCATATTAACTTTAATTCAATGAACTTGTTGATTAAGAAAAGTCGTCCACGGACACGTTACATGCCGTACAATGGGATTATGCATGTTTATTGTTCATATCACGCCGTGCAATACTTCTTTCTTGTGTAGAATCTGAGCCCTGGTGTCGTCGTCATAATCAACGCTAGCTGTTGAACAGCAGCAAATCATGCAGATTTTAAAACCTGTGTGTTTAATGCACAATCCCTCGGCTCTTAATTGAGTCTTAGAAAGCCCTTATCCGGCATGCCGACTATCTTGCATACAAATGCAAGACTTTCTCTGTCAGCGCCATCTAGAGAGGCATTGGCGGAGCAGAAGGCGAGCGGGGACAGAACTGTGTGAATTTTAATTGCGCTCACAGCCATATAGCCACAGCTCATGACATGCTCATGTTCCCTGAGGTATAAAAATTTAAAACCAACTAAGTAAAAAAGAAAGTTTCTGTAAACGAGTGGTGCGGGCTGCCTCAATTCCCCAAAGATGGTTTATTATTCCATGCTAAAACCAACGAGTGGTAGTCAGCGAAGCGTCGGAGTTGCTCTTTGAAGGCATTAAAAAGCTGAACGCACAACAAAGACCAGATGTTCCATCATGCTTTATTTATACTGCCATCAGCTCTGTTCTGATGTCCACGGAAACACTTTACGCTCCGTACTAGCCGAGGCCTTTTAAACACATGCTGTAATACTCCATGACTTTTGTCCTTCATTCATTGTTACTATTGATGTGTGCGTCCCATGCAAAATGGCCTTTGAGCTGCTCTTGGATACTAATGTAAAAGCAAGGTTGAGAAACTAAACTAAAATCGGATGGTTCAAGTTGGAAAGCGTCGCTTTTACTGTTGCTCAGGGTTAGACATTTTTCCAACTTTCTTATTAAACTTTGGCATGTAACTCCTAGATTGTTTTTGCTACGGACATGGATGAGACATAAAATCATGCGGCAATAAGTGTGCCATTACTTTAAGTGTCCAGACGTCAATCCACGGTCTTGAATAGTTTATTTTTTGTACCGTTAGCATAGTTTTCAGTAAAAAGCTCACTCGGTTTTGTTAGATTTATGTTTAAAGCGAGATTAAAACAATTTGCTTGGATAAATTAATAAACATCATTTAAGATATACTTTGGCATCAGATTACTGATTTATCGGTGTACATTTGCATAGCTTTCTATAGAAATTGTACATAGTACTGTATTGTCGATACCAATATAAGTCAGTGCAATTTTATTTCTATTTGTTGTTTTTCCAAACCACTTGCCATTTGTATGGGTATTTTGAGTAACTCTTGTTGTTACCTTGAACAGAAAAAAAGAAACATTATGTGGTCAGGGCTAATTAATAGCGATTTCAATATTGACCAAAAATAATCTTATTTAACACTATTATTGTGAACAATATGATCAAAGTTATTTCACAATAATGAGTCATTTTAAATATCAGTGAATTTTCACAATTATCGATACTTCCGCAAAAACTAATATTAGGTTAACTAATGTAAGAAAAAAGGTCCTCCGAATAATTACGTAAGACAAGTAAACAGTCAGCAATGCAATAAGACCAAAGAAACTAATTACACACAAAACGGAAAAATGAATATAACAGATTGAAAATACAAATTTAATTTGCAGGGGCCAAGCCTTCCAATGGTTCCATGGGTTTAAAAAGTAGTTAAGAATACTTTGGTTATTAAAGTTTATTTTAAAGTTTTGAAAGCAAAGTATTTTTACTTCTTAACTTCTGTTCTTACCTCACAGAAGAAATGAGTTCATCCAGCTGCTGAGGTTCAGTAGTTTAAAAGTGAATGAACTCAAAATGAAGACTGTAAATGAAACCCACATTATATTTAATAGGAAGAAAGAATAGTACAATGCTTATCACTATGATAAAGGAATTGAAATGACACATTGCACACAATTTTATAAAGTTGTAATACAAAGGACAGATGCCTGTCACTCATCTCATTGTGCCACTGGGAAGACATGTGTTTATATAGATGCAGAAGTTTCATAGTTGAAATGAGAATCAACTCAAAATAACTCATTAGCATGCTAAGCTAACTAGCATAAGGCAACAAACACGAGCTAGGTCAACTTCAGAGTTGAATATCTCGGGAACGGTGGCTATTTTTGGGTGAGATGCCTGTCACTCATCTCATTGTGTTTTTGCCAAGATGCAGAAGGTCCATAGTTCAAGTGAGAAGCAACTCAAAATGAAGAATTTTTTTATAAATTTGCTGCATATTGTATTTATTGAGTTCCTTCACACAAAGACACCATGTCTGTAACAGAAGCACCTTTTCCACCACTTAAGGCCACAGTATTTCTTGCGGTCTGGGACCAGTTTCACAAAGCTATTTTAGACCGGTCTAGAGTGTTAGACAAGTCTAAAATTTGCTCCTAGACTAGTCTAATGCAAGTTAGACTGTTTCACAAAAATAAAGACTGACTTAATTTAGACCAAAAAAATTAGACACCTTTCCCCGAGGCTAACTCAGGTCTAAGACTCTGTTACCTTGGCAACCAGCAGTAACAATCAGTTACATTACAAACAGCCGAAAGAAAGATAAGTGAAAATGGCTCATAATTTGTTATGGAAGTAAAATAATGTCAAATGTTTTTGAAACAAAAAGCATGTTGAATTGCACCAATTGAAAAAAAAGATGCTTTGCGTTAACCATGCTTGCATTTGAATCCATTGTATTTTTAAGGCTTGCATTTTTATGGGCTGAAATTCAACATGGTTGAATATTTAAGCTGTGTATATTTCAGTTAAAAACATTTCAAACACATTTTCAATATTAAAAATTCAATAATCCATATTCACCTTTCATATTTCACTTCCAAAATTTTCAAACTGTTTAAAAATACAACCTATAATATTCAACAGGAAATTTTCGGTCCATTTTATTTCGACTTGAAAATTCGCTTCCACAAATTCAGTGGTTCAAATTCGACAGTAAATTCGACAGTAAATTCAACGTCGACATCCAGGAACTGCAGGAAAAGCAGTAGATTACTGAGCATAATCTCCATCTGCTGTAGTCGGCTTTACCAGCAGGGGGTGCACGCGCGTGTTGACAAGCACCAAAGCAACAGGAGAGGCCTTCACAAAACGTCATTTGCTGAAATGGACAGAGCGATGAGTACGAGTTATAATTTATATGTGTGTGGAAAATGTTGATTAAGACACAAAACACACAAGCGTTTACTCAAGTGTCTTATGAGACTTATTTTTACCCCCGTGCAAAGTAAGGTGATTTGTCCACTGCAAAACTAAATTCTCTCGCCGTTGGCATTGATATTAAGTTTTAGTAAACAGAAGATTTCCACGACGCGCACGCGCGAGAACTGAACTGAAGTAGTTGAAGGAGATCGCAATTCTCGCGCGTGCGTCGTGGAAATCTCTTGAAGTCTCGTTTCAGGCCTACAAGGAAGAAAAGGAATAGTCGAATAAAGTCGTTATTTTTGTTTTATTTCCGCACAAAAAGTATTCTCGTCGCTTGATAAACTTATAGTTGAGCCACTGTTGTGACATGGAATATTTAAACATTTTCTTCATTGACTTTCTGGGCCGTCCGGTGTCATTCCCTTAGGCAGCCTATGGAGGAGTCATAAACCTCTCAGATTTAATCATAAATATCTTCATTTGTGTTCCGAAGACGAACGAAGGCCTTACGGGGTTGGTACAACATGGGGGTGAGTAATTAATGACTTAATTTTCATTTTTGTGTGAACTAACCCTTTAAATATGGATTAATCCTTATTAAAGCTATACTTAAGTTATTCAGTCACGATCAGTGAGTGATTTTCTATCTCTGCTGTCGCTTTAAGAGCTTATGCACGGATCCAATATACTGTTACACGTGTGTTTTCTTTCTCGACTGTGTACGTCTGCTTAAGACATCACATCATCTACTGTGTTTATGTGAATACTCTTCAAAAAGGCATTTTGACCTCATTTTGTCCCATTTGCTTATCTGAGTTCAATATTTATGATTAAAACAAGAATAAAACAATGTGCACAGGGTTCTCAAGTCTCACGCATTGGCCGTGAGACACACACACAATTCAACCAGTTCACACGCTCACACGCCACACCGTGTATTTCTCACGCTGAAACGGCAATGCCAACCAAGTTGTCCTGCAAGCTTTATATATAACGTTGTATACGAGGCGCAGGCACACAAAGTGAAGTTTCCTGCCGCCAACACGTATCTCGGCCAGATTGCGTT